>PVLC010000933.1:10517-57040 GCA_004027655.1 Graphiurus murinus | reverse complement strand
TTAATATAGTTTAACTTCACAATATTTTTAGCTAATGGTTATTCTGCTTTTAAATTAAATTGTTTCCACAGGTAAATATATCATGTTGTGTGTGTCTAATTATTATACTAACACATATAGCTTTATAGCTTATTGTGCTTACCCACAATAAATCATTTTCATAAATGATATCTCCAAAATATTTCAGGGCCAAAAGCAAGATCATGGCAAAGTATCCATCAGGGGAACAGATAAACTTAGCAAATGTAGATCTTTCTATAAATAATGCATACAGTAAAATGAAAAAGTGAATTCTGGACATACTAAATTGGAAGTGTCTATGAAGTCCTCAACTCCTACTTGACAAATCCATCAGGTAGTTTTATATATTTTCTCAATACAAAGAAAAATCATTGGGCTGGAAATCATAGATTTGTCATTTATTATCTTTATATGTAATATTGAAGTTATCATAATAGAAGAATTAGCCAATGAAATTATCTGCCCAAGTATTAACATTTCAGTGATATGAAAGTTAGACCTCAGCAAAAAGAAATTGAGGAAGAATACTTAAGAAATAGAGGATAAACTCAGAACTGGCAGTCACAGGAGCCAAAGACAGTTTATTTCAAGAAGGTATCTTTGGTCAAAGTCTCCATAAGGAGCTAATGGGTTTAGAAAAACACAGCCAAGAAAATTTTTAACCAAATTGGTATCAAAATGAGGTTGGAAGTCTGAGACACTATATACAAGAGTAGGTGCAATATGAGGGAATCAGAGCTGTGAACATGATTGCTTTGTCAAGAAGTTTAGCCCACAGATAAAACAAAAGAATTATTAGTGCCCACATCATCTACTACAAGGAAAAAAAATTTATTACTTCAGGGTGTGTTCTTTTTTTAAGCTGAAAAAGACCTGAATATGCTCATGTTGTGATAGGAAAATCAATAAGAAAAGATGTTGAAGATTCTGAGTGAGATGGATAATGGATATAGATAACTGGTGTAGACATAGGAGAAGAAATCTAAAAAAGGGATAGGCCTATTTTAAAAGTATGCCATTTTATATGGAAACAATAGGGAAGTAGGAAAGTATGAATGCATGGTAGATATAATGGAAGCTAGAAGTTAGCAGTCGCGATCTCTCCCTCTGAAGATTTTTATAGTGAAAGAGTTAAAATTGGCTGGAAAGGAGTAGAATAGTCAAAGTTTTAGTATTTAGATGTAATTTTGGAGAGCAGTATGTTAGATATGAAAAGGCCAGATTCATATATACATATAATTATGAATTAATATTGGTTTAAAATCTGGTTTATAAAAATAATGAAATCCTTAACACAAGATTTGACAAATATTATACTCTTATGTTTATTTACATAGGATAGGAAATTGTTTTTGTATACATGTCTGTATACGTATATGAATATATACTTATATGTACATAAATATATATGAATATATATTTGTATTTATACCTTTACATATACAGATGCAAATACATATGCGGGCACTTTAAAAGAATGGGTGAAGTTGTACCTTCACCCATTTCAGAATTTTATATATATACTTATATATGTATTTTCTTGGTCAACATTTTCACTGCTATAATCAAACCAACTGACCACACAACTTAGAGGAAGAAAGAATTATTTGATCGTCACAGTTTTTTGGAAACTCCATAGTTCAGTCTATGCCAGGTGAATCTGCAGTGCTCAGGGCACAGTGATGGGAATCAAAGAGAGGAAGAGAGCAAGGGCTCTTCTCCCACATCATGGAGGCCAGAAGCAAAAGTGTGCAAGCCTGGGGATTCAAAGAAAAAATGCAATCCCTAAGGCCACACCCCAAAGGACCCACCTTCTCTAGCTATATCCTGCCTTCCTAAGGTACCACCTAGTAAATCCACTACAATGGACTTATCTCCTGATGTGATTACAATCCTCATGACTTAATTATATCAACTCTGAATATTAATACATGAGCTCTTCAGAGGATATTCCATATCTAATCATATATATAATCATGTCATATGCATATATGACATCCAAGATTATATGCATTATTTTAATTAAGAATATGTGAAAATACATGGCTTTCCTTGAATAATAAACATCTACAGATGAAGATATATATATATATATATATATATATATATATATATAGAGAGAGAGAGAGAGAGAGAGAGAGAGAGAGCATGTCTGCATATACATTCATATGTGTAGCAATATATTCACATATATATGTATAAATTGTCAAATATATGTATATGTATTCTACTGTACTCTCATTAATCTTTTGAAGTATATTATTTATTGCACACTTTGTGTAGTTGCAACCTCTAAAAGAGGGCTTGCTCTATGTGTAGTTGATTAGGAGAAATTATCCTATTTTTAAAAAAAAACTTTTGTGTTGATTAAGAATGAATATAGACCACAGTTATTCTTGATGTCATTGTCAATTCTATACACCTCCATAAAATTCCACCTTAATGTTGAATTTTAGTATTTATATTTAACATATTATTCAGATTTATGTTTAGTATTTATGTTTAACATGTTATTCAGATTTCTGATGTAGGTATTAATGAATTATTTTCAAATTTCTATTTGCTCAATACTAAAAAGAAAACATTATCTATGCATAAAAAATTATACAAAGAACAGAATTATTTCAGAATAATCACCAAAAAGAGACATTAAAGATTATATGTATTATTTTAATTAAGGGTATTTGAAAATACATATGGTTTTCCTTGAATAATAAACATCTACAGATGAAGTATGATTAGAAAATGCAATTTCTTTTTCAGGTTCACTTAAATCAACCTCATTTCAATAATGGTGAATGATTAGAGAAATTTTATCATAATCATACTTTGAGTCATCATTCAAAGAAGATTTCATTTTAAAAAAAATTCTGCAGTAGAGTTTACTAGATAATAACTACAGGGCTTAAAATTAATGGAAAAAAGTTAGCATGATTAAATTATATGTCTTAATCAGTATCTGATTTAATATTAACTGATGGTTTAGAGAATTTCATTATTTACAAAAGACAGCCATCTTTGCCAGCCAATCTTATTATTAGTGAGAAATAAGGCTCAGATGTAATAGTTTGTTTCATATGCACAGGGAAATTTATATCACCCATAACCTATTGACCTTGATTTTTCCCTACATATAAACTTTATTTTTTAGTTTAAAGCATTCAACTGGGTAAAATTTGAGTGATAGTATCATTGCTCCTAGACTTTTTTTTTTTTTTCAGACAAAACCAGGATGATTAGTTATGAGGAGAAATAAGGTATTAAGAAATAAAATGGTATATACTTATTTGCCATGAAGAACACAAGGCTGTCAGTTTTTTTTTTTAAAAAGCGAGGTCAGCATTTATTTTCAAAACTATTCCAAATGCAATTTAATGTGCATTTATCTCTAAGTAGCTAAGATATGGTATTCAACTTTACCCAGCTGTCTTTCATTATAGAGAAAACTATCATTATAGGTTTACTTCTTGAAAAGTTACATTATTTATATTTTTGAGAGAAGTAAATGATATTATCTATTTCACAAAATGATAGGATATATAAAATATTGTATTGGATATGATTTGAATTTATAGAAAAATGCTTTTTATTTTGGCTAGAGTAAGTATAAAAATACATTATTTCTAGACTGGAAGGGATAGTTAAGAAATAAATGCAGTAGTTACAGGATATCGTTAAATCATTATGTTGTAAATATGTGTAAAAGCTAGTTAAAAGATTTAACATAAATTTTTTTTTCTTCCTTGCTGATTGACAGTTCAATGAGATCAATAAGTTATATTTGTGTCATCACTCTGAATGCCAATGTTAACATACATGTTCAATTTTTCTTGTAATCTATCTAAGCAAATTGTAGTTTCCACCTCTTTTTGCTAATGTGAATTTAAGAGTTGAAAGCAAGAAATTTCAGAGTGAGTAAAGGAGGTAATATTTAAAGACAGGTGGCAAGGAAATGATCCCTTTTGTATCCCTATAGAGGTGAGCAGAAAGTCAGTGTAGGTTTTGAACTACATTATGTGAAAGCTTAGTACCTATAATAAAGGAAAAAGTACTGTTAGTCTATGAGCAAAGCAGGACAAAGTCAGGCAAATGATCATAATTATTTCAGTAATTCAGTTTATAGAGATGTATATTAATGCCAATACTACTTCCTATACATAACTGTCACATGCCTATTGTGTTATAAGGTACAAATCTGTAAGTTCAACAAAAAACACTGAAAATCACTATTCTAATTCATATTGTGTCTTCTGAAGAAACCTCATGGAAAAACCATGGTCCAACACCTTTAGGACCTCAAAATAAGAACAATTTAACTGGGCGTTTAATTCTGTTTTATTCTGTAATAACAGAATGCCAGAAACTGGGTAAATTATAAACAGTAAAAGTTCATTTGACTCACAGTTCTGGATGCTGGAAAGTTCAAGAGCATGTTGCTGAAATCTGGTAAAGACTTTCCAGCTACATGGTAACATGGCAGAAGGGCAAGTGAGCACACTTGAGACAGAAGTGAAAAAAAAAAATCTGGTTGAACTCGTGCTTTTTATTTGGAACCTACTTCTGTGATAAATAACCCACTCTCTCAAAATAATAGCATTAATCCATTGAAGAGTGTAGAACCTTCATGACTTAATCATCTCTTAGAGGTCACACTTCTTCATACTATTAAAATGGCAATGAAATTGTATCATGAGCTTGAAGGGGACAGACATTCAAATCAAGCTATGCTGGTTCTCACATAAGAATGTATCTTGAACACTTTGCCTTTGTATATTCTATTTCTCAGCTTTTTAAAAGACTAAAGAAAGATATATTGCATTTCTCCAAGATAAGCATGTTATATGTTATCTAATCTAAATAATTTTTTAAAAGACAGAGTATATCCTAATCACCCATGATAATGTTGGAGCTCAGATAGGTCATTTAATTTGTTGAATGTTATCTAACTTTGTTACAGATGATAAGTAACATAGCTGAGATTCAAACATAGATCTATATGGTAGAAACATTTGCTGTTCTACAAATATCTATGGACTCCTCCATTTTTCACAGGCTGTTGGCAGGTAGTTAGGGATATATGACTAGTTCTTATTAATACTAATACTTAGGTCAATTCTGAGCTAATGAGCTTGAGCTCCAGGTCTTTCACCTCACATGTCATAGTGACCAACATTCTCGATGGCAGACCAATATAGTCTGAACATTTATACCCCTCCAAAATTAACAGGTTGTAATAGTAGTTCTGATTTAATAGAAAAATAATCCAAATACAATTTAATAAATGGTTTCATTTCCCCATAGCCTGAAATTAGAAAAAAATTGATTTTACATAAATACATATGTAAATATTATATATACACACATACTACAAATTAGTAGAATTTCATCTAAGTTGGTAATGGCAAGATTAATATTCATAGATAAATAATCACTATGTTGCAGTGAACTGGTAAAATTCTTAGTAACTATAGGCTATGATAATTTAGAATAAGTAGACTTTTCCAGTTTTTATACTGCCCACCCAACACTTATTTTTTATCAACAATTTTAAACTCAATTAATTTTAAGTGTACATATTAGGTTTTGTTTAGAAAAAAAAGAGTAAAATATTCATGTAAGTCTGTCATATAATTCATACATTTCTGTTTTATAGAAATAGCTAACTTCATTAATTCTTTAGAATGCCTTCTTCTGCTCTAAAATGTAAACATTATTAATATATGTATTCATAATTGGCATAATTGACTGCTAAAATAGATGTAAAATAATTCTATGGCTTTTTTTTTTTTTTTTGGAATACTAGGGATTGAACTCAGGAGCATTCTACCTCCGAGCTACACCCCCAGCCCTATTTTTTATTCTTTATTTTGAAACCGGGTCTCACTAAGTTGCGGAATGCCTCACTAGGTAGCTGAGGCTGGCCGCGAACCCGGATCCTCCGGTCTCAGCCTCCCGAATGCTGGGATTACAACCGTGCGCCACCACGCCCAGCTTCTATGGCTTCAAATATGTGGCTTTCTGAGAAAGAACTTGAGACTTTAGAATTCAAACTTACATGAGATATCCAATACTTGCTTTTTGTAAAATAGGTTTTATATTAGATCATTTTGCCCATTTATAGGCTAATATAAGTATTCTGAGCATGTAAAGTAGAATAGACTAAACTAGGATGTTTGCATGGTTAGGTGTATTAAGTACATAATTGTCTCATGACATTTTCAACTTAAGATGGTTTCATCTTGACTTAAGTCCTTCATAAGTCACATGTATGCTCTAAATTATCCTCCTTGAAGAAAAGAACAAATGCCTAGAAAAGTAGTTTATGTACAAAGTCATATGGACAGTGACAGAACCAGGAATAAAATCCAGGTTCAGTGTCTGCAATTCCAGGGTTCATTTTACTTTTCTGTTCTCTTTAAGTGATGTGTAAAATGTTTTTTTTTTTTTTTTTTTCGGTACTGGGGATTGAACTCAGGGGCATTCTACCTCCGAGCTATATCCCTAGCCCTGTTTTTTATTCATTATTTTGAAACAGAGTCTCAATAAGTTGCAGAGTGCCTCGCTAGGTAGCTGAGGCTGGCTGCGAACGCAGATCCTCGGGTCTCAGCCTCCCGAATGCTGGAATTACAAGCGTGTGCCACCATACCTGGTTGTAAAATGTTTAAAAAATAGTGTCTTCAAAAACTCATATTTTCTTTATCTATAACTCTTACATATATGCATAGTAAGTACCCAAAATATCAATATAGTATAACTTCAGTACTTTTTGCATAGAAATTGAAAATATTATTAGATGTCTTTTTGTATTTCTCCCTGTCCTTATAATCTGATGATAATTGATCAGAGTGCTGGGGGGGGAGGGTAAAAATTCAATGAAAGACAATAATATAGACACTCAAATATTTGAAAATATAGAAATGGCTAGCTTTGCAAAATCCTTTATAATCAGTCTTCAATAACATATATGGTTCTGATCAAGAACCAGTAAATATATACATTTTTTTAAAAAACAAAAGCTCTATGAAAATAGTATATTTTTTAAGACAGAAAAGAAATTTAGGGGAGGAAAAATTTTTTTCTTACCTCTGGTTGACATGGAAAATTGAATAGGAAACCCAAAATTAAGCCAAATAAAATTACAGAAATGTAAATTCTGCAAAAAATTGGAACCAGAGCATCCTCATCAGTTGAAAAAGCAATTTCATATTCACCAAGGCAAGAAAAGTCTTAGAAGGTTTTGGAAATAAAAATGGCAAGAAAACTCACAGATTGCCATAGGCTATTAGTTGCAGGTTAGGATTTGAGTGCAATGGAGAAGCCAGGTTTAAGAGTAAAGTGACATGATCTAATCTATGTTTCAAGAAAAGGAAAATAATTCTAGATGTTATGTAAATACTATTTTGGAGAAGATTAAAAACAGTAACACTGGAGAATGAGCTAATATATATTTGCTTCTTTCTACACAGAGTATAGCATGGAGATTTGTATTATTTGCAGATCAAGGTACTGGCAAATTCAGTGTGTGCTAAGGGCCATTTCCTGACCTATAAATGGTGATTTCTTGTTATATCTTCACATGGTATAATTTTTTTTAAGGATACTTCTTTTTTAATACTAATTTTGATTAGTATTAGGTTCTACCTTCATGTTCATGCTGCCCCCCAAAAAAGAGAACAGAGAGAGAGAATAAAGTACATACATTTTAGGTGAATATATCCATTTATTATAGCACCCTCATAGTCATTTTTATGTCTTATATATACACAGAAATGTATCTTAGACATATATACAATAAAATATTATAAATAATAGATGAAATTTATCTACCATGATAGGTATACACAACAATGAATCTGAATGCAGCAATCAATCCTGAAAAAAAATTTCAGTATAAGAATTTTTAGGTCTTGCATGGTGGTGGCACACACTTGTTATTCCAGTACATAGGAGGCTAACATAGGAGAATCACAAGTTTGAGGACAGCCTCAACAATGTACTAAGACTCTTAGTAGCCTATGTAGACCTTGTTTCAAAAACAAAAAATAAAAAGGAATTGGACTGTAGCTCAGAGGTAGAATGTCCCTGGGTTCAATAACCAGTACTTACTTACTTAATTAATTAATTAATATTAGAAATAGAGAAATATTAGAATAATCAAAGAATTATGATGAGAAAATAATGCATAAATTTGAAAACAATCATATACCAACCCTAAAAATAAATAATATAAACACTAAAAATTCAATTGTTTAAATATAATATTTATATAATCTTGGGAGCTAAATACTGAACTGAAAAATAAACTTGAAAAAACCCAAAAAATAGAAAAGATAGTTTAAAAATAAAGACATAAAAATGAGAGAGCTGCCGAGCGTGGTGGCGCACGCTTGTAATCCCAGTACTTGGGAGGCTGAGACCGGAGGATCCGGATTCACGGCCAGCCTCAGCTACTTAGTGAGGCTCTCTGCTACTTAATGAAACCCTGTTTCAAAATAAAGAGAAAAAAATAGGGCTGGGGGTATAGCTCAGAAGTAGAATGCCCCTGGGTTCAATCCCCAGTACCCAAAAAAGAAAAAGAAAAAAAAAATGGCAAAGCTATATTGTAGAATATCTCACTCTAAATTTCAGAAAAGATTTGACAAAATGGGTGAGAGAAAATATTTAAATGTAAAATGGCTGAGAATTCATCAAGATTTACTAAATACATCAATTTTTATTTTGAAGAGTGACAGTAGAATATATTAAAAATTAAATGCATGTCTTAACAAATTGGGATAAAACTGCCCTTAGAGAAAAAAAAAAAAAAAAAAAGTTTACCCAGTAAGAATGGCAACTGGACTATATCCAGAGATCCCTCATTATGAAGAATATCACCTCAGAAGAAAGAAGCAAGGGTAACATGTGAAGGAAAATTAACCTTTAGCTTAGAAATTATATCACACACACACACACACACACACACACACACACACACACACACACACTGAGACTGAACCCAGGGGTATCTAAAATATTACTGAAAAATGAGAAAGCTCAAAATTGAGAAATAAACAAAAAAAAGTCTAAGACAAATTGACCTCTAACAGGCTTTCACTAAAATAGAGTTCAATAAGAACAAAATTGAATTCCTAAGGAGGGCAGAATATAAAGGAAGCAATGATGTGAAAAATAAAACAACAAAAAATGGTGAATATGTGAGTAAATCTAAATAACTATTGATTATAAAACATTAAATTACAGAATGGATTAATTCATGACAGTTTAAAAACATCAGGAAACAGTAATGTAAGGAGCCAGGAAGAAACCTTTAAAACATCCAGATGTCTTGCTGTATTGTATGATTGGAAGATGGGTAGAGGTACTAACTCTAGTTTAATTTCCTGAGTTTATATAAAATATATTGTACTCATCAAAAAAATGAGAGAAAAGATAGGAAAAAATAGAAAACTCTAGTCAAACTAATAGAGAAAGAAAAAAGAAAGCTAAGAGATAATTCATTTTATAGAAAACACAAAATAATAGAATGAATGTAAATATATTTGTAATTATTGTAACCATAAATAGAGTAAATCTGTTGAAAAAATTTTCTTAGGCTGGATTTTCAAGTTCAATTATGTGCTCGGAAGTTCAATTATGTGCTGAAATTCAAGTTTTATAAGATATTACAAGACAGAAAACCTGGATGTAAAGAGACTGAAAAAAAGATGTATCTAACAAATACCAATGAAAGCTAATGCAGCAATATCAACACCAGGCAAAGTAGACCTCAAGGCAAAGCTCCAACTTAGAGGTTTATATAGAGGATTATCTCACAAAAGGATAAAAAAAAAAAAAACAGGAAGATTTCTGAATATGTATACAAAATAGAAACTAATCACATTATAAAAGGAATCCATGCATCCACAATCAAAATGTAGGAATATTTTTGTTGGTGGTGGTGCATTTTAATCATACATCTTGATACAGTTCAGGGTGATAGGGGCATATGAGCTCTCCTATACCCTCTCCCTCTCCACCTTCCCGTGCACAAAACAGTGATTATCTTTGCTGAGTTTGTATATATATTTCATATCCATTGAGATGTTTCCCTCTTCAAGTCTCCTCCCCCTTCCCATCTCCCTCAGTTTGATCCCCTCCTACATCCACTAAGGTTTCTGCTTTATCTGGAGTCCCTCTTGTTTCACATTTACTCCCTACCTTCTGCATATGAGAGAGACCATGCAACCCTTCATTTTTTGTGACTAACTAATCTTACTTAGCATAATATTCTCCAGTTCTAATCCATTTCCCTGCAAATGATATAATTTTGTTCTTTTTTATGGTTGAGTAGGATTCCATCATATATATTTCCCCAAATTTTGTAATCCATTCATCTGTTGATGGAAATCTCAGCTTATTTCATAGTTTGGCAATTATGAACCGTGCATCTATAAACATAGATATGCATGCATTACTACAGTAGTCTGGTTTTAGTTATTTGGGGTAGATACCAAGGAGTTGTATAGCTGGAGCATATGGAACATTCACTCCCTTTCTTCTGAGGATTCTCCACACTGTTTTAGAAAGTGATTGCACTAATTTGCAATTCTACCAACAGTATATCAGAGTTCCTAATTCTCCACATCCTTGCCAGCATTTATTATTGTTTTGTTTTTAATGATTGTCATTCTAATTGGAGTTAGGTGAAATGTTTCTTTCAGAAATTCATAAATCAAAATTATCTGAGGGTACATAGAAATTAAAGATAAATTATTGTAGAATAAAAAATAAGATGGAAGGTGGCATGAGTGAATAGGAGAATCTACCCAGATGAGATGTATTGAATCCTGAGAGGGTTGTGGGTTACTTCTAGAAGAGTTAGAAGATAATGGACTTGGGAGATTCTTTAATGCATTACAATCAGTGTGTCATGATAATGCAAGTGGAAAATTTCATGGCACATGACTGTAATGCATCAAATACTATCTTTGTATTTTTTATATTTATAATGTGTTCACAAAATTTTCCATGCTTACTTCATATTTTTATCACACACACACACACATACACATACACACACAGACATACACACAATCAATATTTCTAGCACTTTGTTGTGTATAAAAGCAATTCATTAAGAGCTTTAAGACCCTAATCCCACTTCTGGTTTTGCCTCTCAATAGCTATGTGATGTTCAGAAAGTCATTTCAATTTTCAACCCTTATTTCCTTATCTGCAAATTGAGGTGATAAGATCAGACAGTCAATATTTCTTTTATCATTTGCTGCTTCTTAAATTTATGCAAAATATTTGACCTTTGGAGAATTAGTTTTGCTACTCATGACCGTATATTTAAATTATATATTTCACAAGGGTATATTCCTCTGCAATTTTATTATGAAATGAGGATAAAGTCATCTTGTTTATTCTATGAATGTTATAATACAGATCTAAGATAAAACCCAGTACCTCTTAATCTGCCTAAATAAATGATGTAGTTCAATAAAGCATGACCCCAGAATGTGTCATAAACTTCTAAATAAGTTAAATAAATAAGTTAAGTAGAGGGACACTGTGTTTCCTGTCACCTTAAAAAAGACATCATTAAGTGATTTATCATGTATGTAAGAAAACATAAAACAAGAAAATTACTAAACACAGCCACTCCAGTGTTATTTTCCACTAAGTGATTTTTTTAAAAGGAAGAACTTATATTTTCACTGCTTGATAAATTTTCTCATGTTTAAAAATTACTTAAATAATAAGATAAACTTTTCAGAACTAGGGTTATTCAGCCAGGTGCAATGGTGTATGCTTGTAATCTTGGTACTTGGGAGGCTGAAACATGAAGATCATAGGTTTGAAGCCAGTGTATGGTATCTTAGGGAGACCCAGTTTCAAAATAAAAATATAATGGCTGGAGGTGAAAGTCAATGTTAGCGTGACCCTGGTTTCATTCCCTAGTACCAGAAAAACAAATATGTGCTATTATTCCTTTGTTCATACATTTGGTAAAGTCATCTAATATCTTCCCATTTATTATCTCTACATTTTCATAAGTCCATTATCACATTCTATTCATACTTATATGTAAAGGCATAAAAGTTTGATAACATAAAATACTTACAGAAATATATAAATCTGATATCAATTTCCATACAAATCTCCTTTATTGTATTCTTATGTCTTTAGTACTGGTTTCCAAGTCTATTCCCTCAGCCACTTACATTGGTATACCAGAAGTGCTTATTTTATCATTCATTCATTTAGCTAGTTAGTTGTGGTGTTAAGGATCAAACCCAGTGCCTGATGGGTATTAAACAAACACTCTACCAGTGAGCTACATTCCCAGCCCAGGAATGTTTATTTTAAAATGGTGAATTCCAGGACCTTTATGCAGATCAACTTAGCTAGACTGTTGTGTGTCTCTTTGAATCTTGCCTGATAATTAGCATTTTTTAAAAAGTTTCATAATTTGGTTATTGTTAACTGGGCTGCTATGAACATAGGTATGCATATATTACTGAAGTTGTCTGATTTTGGTCCCTTTGGAAAGATACTCAGGAGTGGTATAGCCAGATCATACGGTGGATCCATTCCCAGTTTTCTGAGGAATCTCCACACTGATCTCCCTAGAAGCTGAACTAATTTGCAATCCCAACAACAGTGTAGAAGAATTCTTATTTCCCCGCATACTCACCAACATTCATTGTTTTTTGACTTCTTTATGATTGCCATTCTAATTGGAGTTAGATGGATTCTCAGTGTAGTTTTACTTTTCATCTCCTTGCTAATGATGTTGAATTTTTTTTTTCATGTATCTATTGACCATTTGTATCTCTTCTTTTGTGAAGTGTCTATTCAATCCAATTGCCTATTCTTGATTGGATTATTTGTTTTTGTTTTGTGTGTGTGTGTGTGTGTGTGTGTGTGTGTGTGTGTGTGTGTAAAGTCTTAGTTCTTTGTATATTCTAAATAACAGTCCTCTATCAGAGGGATAACTGGCTGGCAAAGATCTCCCATTTGGTAGGCTTCCTCTTTAGACTCTTGATAGTTTCCTTTGGTCTGCAGAAACTTTTTAATTTAATACCATCCAGTTTATTAATTCTTGCTTTAATTTCCTTAGCTATGGGGGTCTTGTTGAGGAAGTTTCTACCTGTGTCTATATGTGGAAGTGTTGGATCTATGCCCTCTAGTAGCTTAACAGTCTCTGGTCTAACTTCCAGGTCTTTGATCCATCTTGAGTTGACTCCTGTGCAGGGTGAGAGGTAAGGTGTTAGTTCCATATGATACAGTGATGAACAGGGCAATGTGCTTAATTTCTCTGAGGATCTAAAAGCACAGAGCTTCTGAGAACAAAGCTGAATAACACACATGGATTTTGTCAGGGCTCTAGCAGCTGGTTAATATTGACTTCAGGTTCTATAAAATAGCCACTTTAGTAAACTCTTTAGATTTTTCATTAGGTCAGTCCTTCAGTGCTTTAACACCCCTCAGTAACCAACTACCTGTGAAAACTACAAAGAAAATATTGTGATTGGACTTTAGACAGTAAGATTTTAAAGAAACCAAGGTGTATGAGGGTTCAGGACTAAATCTAAATATCCCAAATTGAAGGCCACTATGATTTCAATATCTTACTTATATATTCTACAGTTTGGGGTGGGGATGGTAACATGGAAATGTGAGTTTCCAATTATCAAATGAAGTCAAGATGTGAAAACAGTTCTGTGTTCCCCTTCCAAATCAGCCTTGCCTTTGGCTTGTTCAATGGAAGAGCTTAAACCTTTTCCCAGGTTCATTTACTAGTAATCTCAAAAGCCTCTTAAAAATATTTTGACTAGTCAAGTAATCCCAATTTAAAATGAAATGTATTTCTTTTTTATAAGGAGCTTATTGACAAGGAAAGAGATACCATACAAAATAGATGTTATGCACAAATTAGTTTTTATTTTCTTTTTAAAAGTAATCCTTCTTCCATGAAAACTTAGTGATTGTAATCTGAATTTGCATTTGTATTTTCTTTTCACCTAAAGTGCTGTCCTCAACTCTTTTGCCCTCTCTAAATTCTATCCTTTCTTTAAAGTCCCCCAAAAGTGAAATCTCTTCCAGGAAATACCCCTGAGCTATCACAATCCACAGTAACTACTATGCTCCTACTCAGTTGACACTTTGCACATACCATTATATACTCCTTTTGTTTTCCTTTGCTATTAGCTGAAATTGCAGACAATAAACCTCTTTATAAGAACTGCTTTAAATTTTACTACTTAACCCAAAACTCTCCAATGGTAGGTGCTTTATATGCATTTTATATAATTAAATATCTAAGATAAATCATCCAAATGAAATTACAGAATCCTATTCCATAGGTTAAGAGGTTAATTATAAGATTTAAAACTTCTTAGTTTGTTACTCTTTACTGTTCTGTGGTCCACCCTGCGATGTTTGGGAAGCAAGGGGCTGTAAGACTCCTGTCTGCTACCAAGTAAAAATGTGGAGAAAAAAAAGAGAAATCATGGAAATTATAGAGTTTACTGGTGTGTTATGTTTGAGCAATTTCTTATTTATGTGCATATATTTTAGATTCAACTGAACAATAGCATCTACTTCACAGAGACAGTTGCTATAAGAAACTTGTCATGAATACAATCATACATCAAACAATCCAAAGTCATTGTGTTTCTTGGCTATTTTTAAAATGTCAAGCCTCACTCTGTAGGATGCAGTCTGCAACAATATCTATTGCATTTATGTCCAGAAAAGAAACTGCATTAACTATGTAATTGCATGCAGTAAGGGTCATATATATTTTGACCATTTTGACCATTATTTAGTGTCTCTCTAGATAGATGCAGCTAGTTCAAAAGAACATCCTGTTTATTTTTTCATTTGCATATCTCCATTGCTTTCTATTGCTTCTATAATATAAAATGATAGAATTATTTTTTAATTTTAATATATTTATTAAAAAGGGTAACAATATTCTGAATATACTATTTTTAGAAAAAAAATTTTCACCAGATGTCCAAATTTATGATAGAACAGAAGCTTTTTTATTGGTTTTAATATACAACATGCAGAAGCAAATAATTATATTAACTATTTCTAAAAGATAATATTGAAGCCAGGTGTGGTAGCAAGTGCTTGTAATCCCAGTACTTGGGAGGCTGAGACAGGAAGATCACAGGTTTGCGGGCAGTCTCAGCTATTTAGTGAGACCCTCTACAACTTGGTGAAATTCTGTTTCAAAATAAGGAATAAAAAAATAGGGCTGGGGGTGTAGCTCAGAAGGTAGAATGTCCCTGGGTTCAATTCCCAGTACCACAAAAAAAGGAAATATTGATCAATTAACTAAATAATTGACTCTGTATATGTTAAATCCACTATTACCCAAATGTCCTTTGTTTCTTCATTTATGAAAAAAAGCTACTTTATCCTTTACTAAAGCACTCTTTCATTAAATAATTAAAACCACTGTATTTTGTGTATACAGATACCTACCATTGTGCTCTTAAAATAAAATTCCTGATTGTCTACATATAGACAATCATTGGCCTCTCCTGTTTTGCTACATTATGTAGACTTGATATATGATTTTTTAGCATTATTAGAAACTACTAAATCAACTCCCTAGTCTCTCTATTTTTAATTGATTTAGATAATTTGTCCAATTCATGATTTAATAAATACACAATGAATCTTTAAAAAAATAAATAAACAGCCTCTACCCTGTTTGCCACATCACAGCTGTGGTGACAGCTGCTGTGAACTTGATTTCTATTAGTGGTTGTGATGTGGGGGACTGGGCGAAGATAGTATTCTGTTTCAACCCAACATATGGATTTGTCTTAAGAAGAAGATTTCAAGAACTATGTTAGACAATCAATAAAATACTTTTATAATTTTCTAAATTTTGGTGTGCAAAGATACATAAATTCTAACTAAGCAACCTGTGTGAACTATTGTAGAAAGATAGGCTTTGTACCTAGCCTGATTCTGATTCTTTCAACACCTTCCTTGCAGAAGAAATTTTCTCATGGAAGCTTTCCTTGATTTTACAGATGAGTTAGGAGCCCTGCAGACCTTTTTCAGAACACCGTGTAGAATTTGATTATTTTATAACTATAGTCAGCATCCCTCTCCTCTCATGAGAAATGCTTCAAGCCCCCAGGGACTTAACTTAGTTCCTAACATATAACTCATGCCCAATAAATATTTAATTAATACTAGAAATACTTTCAAGCTGTATGAATATGGATGAATTGATGATCACTGATAGCCATGTGGTAGGTGTTCATGTCAGTTTCTGGAAATATTTCTCCAAACCTTTTACAAAGAACCTAAGGTTGGAACTTATTATCTACTAATAATCACCAATCATTATGCACACCAACATACTTTCCTTTTATTTCTCTCTCTCTCTCTCTCTCTCCCATTTGTAGTTGATATCTATTTAATCAGTACACTTCTTATAATACAAATGAGGATAATGATTTACTTAGGACATTTCAGAAAATGATTTTACTTTATTTACCTCTACCTACATTTTTCTTGATACAGGAATCTTGAGCCTGTAAGGAAAATAATGTTGGCAAGTCTCAAAAGTTATAATCTTGATAGGACCACTCATTCAAGTCTTTATTTTAAATATCCTTGATGTGTGTAATCAATACTTAACTATGCCTTATCATAACTCAGATTTGGTAAATATTTTCTCAGTAGTCACTGGATTTCCTAATTTGTTAAAATTAGGAAAGGGGTTGGAAAATAAAGAAAAAGTGCTAATTGGGATTATAACCAAGAGTCCAGATTCTGTAACCAGAATGCTTGAGCTCAAATATGAAAATTACCATGTATTGGCTAAGTAGTTTTGGGATATTTAATTAATTAACTGGGAAATGCTTCTGTTTTCTCATATACAAAATCAAATAAGGCTATTATAAGGATTATATGAATTAATTTATATGAAGTATTTAGAATAATGCCTGACATGTGGAAAGTGCTTAATAGATGCTAGTTGCTATTGTCATCATTAACATCATGTTGAAGTTATTAGTAAAATATAATGAAGATATTTCACTTCTAAAAATTTATTGGTGCATTGTAATCATATATCTTTACAGGTACAGGATAGTAGAGGCATACATGCACATATCACTCATTTAATCCTTCCCCAATACCCACCCTATTCCTACCCCTCTCCCTCCCTCTTGTGTACAGCTTAGTGACTGACTTTGATATGCTTGTGAATGTTCATCATGGCATTAAGGTGTTTCCCTCTTCCTCCCTCCCATCTCCTTCAGTTAGGTGTCACCTTCTTTACTCATCTAAGGTTTCTTCTTCTTTATCTGATGTGCCTACTATGTCCCATTTTCTCCCGAGCTTCTGCATACTAGGGAAAATATCTGATTTTTCACTTTTGGTGACTGGCTAATTTCACTTAGTATAATGTTCCCCAGTTCCATCCATTTCCCTGAAAATGACAGGATTTTATTCTTCTTTATGGTTGAGTAAAATTCCACTGTGTACATATCCCATAGTTTTGTAATCTATTCATCTGTTGATGGACATCTTGGCTGGTTCCATAGTTTGGCAATTGAGAATTGTGCAGCTATGAACAAAGATAAACATGCATTAATCTGATATTTTGGTTTCCATTCTTTTGAGTAGATACCCAGAAATGGTATTGCTGGATCATATGGTAGATTCATTCCCATTCTTCTGAGGATCTTCCATACTGTTTTCCAAAGTGGTTGCACTAATTTTCAATCCCACTGAAAATGTATTAGAGTTCCCAGTTCTCCACATTCTCACCAGCATTTATTGTTGTTTATGATTTTAATAATTGCCATTCTAATTGGGGCTAGGTAAAATCTCAGGGTAATTTTGATATGCCTATCTCTAATTGCTAATGATGTTGAACATTTTTTCATACATTTATTGGACATTTTGTATCTCTTCATTTGTGAAGTATCTATTTAGTTTACTTGCCCATTTTTGATTGGGTTATTTGTTTTCTTAGTAGTGAATTTCTTGAGTTCTCTCTATACTCTAGATACTAGTCCTCTGTTAGAGAAGAGCTAGCAAAAATTTCCCATTCTGCCAGGTCCTATTGAGGTTCTAGAAAGTTTTCTTTGCTGCACAGAAGTTCTTCAGTTTAATGCAATCCCACTTATTGATCCTTCTTTTAATTTCTTGTTCCTTTGAAATTTTTACCTGTGCCTATGTGTTGAAGTGTTGAACCTCTTCAAGTAGCTGAAAAGTCTCTGGTCTAATTTCTGGGTCTTTTATCAATCTTGAATTGACTCTTGTGCAGGATGAGAAAGTGGAGTTTATTTCCATTTTTCTGCATATGGTTAACCAGTTTTGCCAATACTTTTGTTGAAGATGCTATCTTTTTCCCAATGTATGTTTTTGGCTCCTTTGTCAAAAAATGATTGACTATAAGTGTGCAGATGTGTTTCTGAGTCTTCTATTCTGCTCTACTGGTTTTTGTGCCAATATCATGCTTCTTTTTGTATTACCATGGCTTTGTAGTGTAGTTTAAAGTCAGGTATTGTGATATCTCCAACATGTTTTTTTGTTGCTGAGAACTACTTTGGCTATTCTGTTTTTTTGTTGTTTCAAATGAATTTAAGGACTAATTTTTCTATGTCTGTGAATAATGACCTTGGTAATTTAATGTGTATTGCATTGGATCTGTAGATCACTTTTTGAAGAATGGCCATTTTAATGATATTTATTCTGCCTATTCAAGAGATATCTCACTTTATTTTTTAATTTGTCAATTGGTCTAGTAAGAATACTACTAGATACAAAAAAAGAAAAGTTAGTGTCTTGAAATTTCTCCTTCCAGTGCACTAAGAAATATAAGCATTCTAGGAACAACATGACTGGCAGAAAAGGCAACTATATTCTCAAAGTCTCAAGTAGTAAGATCACAATTGTGTGTCACCATGCCTGACTAGTTTATGCTTTTATTTTAATTATTTTATTTTTCTTTATCTAGGAAATATTTGTCAGCCAATTCTGGGGTAAAAATAAAATTAAATGTGAAAAAAAATAGACTATGACACTCACAAAAGTCTTTAAAATATCAATGAATTGACTTGATTATTTCCAAGTTAATCTATAAATATATTTTGCCTGTTGCAATTTAATAACAGATGATTGATGACAATAATTAAAAGAGGGAAAATATCTTAAAATTGAAAAATTAGACCAATTATATTTCTGTGGTCTGGGAATAGAAAGTAAGCATTCCATTTTATTGGGAGTTAGTGAATCAGTACCCAACTTCTTTGCCCTTTGGGGTGGGAAAATTTTGAGGCATCTAATTCACACTGGCCCTCAGGAATTGTTCAACAAAATTAAGCCCCAGCCATTAACAATAGTAGACTTCATCAGATGCCTTTCTGACTATCTTCCCTCTCTTGTCTGTCTTCAATCTACTATCCTCACCTCTCAAATTTTGTCTCAAGGTCTGTTTTGGGAGAAATCCAAATTCCAGGTTATGCATTCAGCAATTATGTTGAGATAATAGACAAGTGATAAGTTTTTCAGGAAGAGCAGAGACTGAAAGGAGGATTGGAATCAGGATGCTTGTGTCCCATGCCTTTGTTTCTTGACAGCAGGAATTATCTCCATTAATGACTTGTAATTGACAGGTGTTAGTTCATTTTTATAAGAATCATGCCTTTATCAGTTTATGGGAACAAGTTACAGGCCCATCTCTTTCATAATTAAATCAAATTTCTGTGGAGTCATATGCTCTTTGATCTCCTTTCTTTGGTTGGGCATTCAACTATTTCCCATCAAGCCTAAGAGGTCCAGGGGGCCTTTACATGTTCCATCAGCCATAGCAACTCTGCAGTGAAAAGAGGTGCTAGTCCCCAAATGAGGTGTTCCAAAACCCTTGCTTAGCACTTGGCACCTGTAGACGGCATGGTAGAGACTTGAATAGCAGCTCCTCAGGTTGCTTTTGAGAAAAGGGAAATCCACAGCTATGGATGGCCCAATGCTGGGTTCCTAATTTTGCCATTCTTTGCTAACATAATTCTTTAGTTTCATATGTTCTTTCCCTGTGGTACATCCAGGGGCCAGAAAGGATAGGTCACAAGGAGTTCCTGATAATGGCTACAGGCTTGGGAATCAGATATTCTATATTTTCCCCAGGGTTCAAACCCTTCTTAAAATGAATTGGCCTCTCAGGGGCCTTGGGAATTCTTCAGTGATTTTGAAATCCTTTTCTTCCAAGTCACTTAATTTGAGACTACCTCAGTCCACCAAAAATATTCTAGTATTTCCTTAAGAAGGAAGCGGGAGGTCTTGAACTATTTATTTTCTGAAAACTTAGGGCCCCATAACAATCCCTCCCCCTACTCTTAGCCTTTACCAGTAAGTACAAGCAATGTAAACAAGGCATTCGCGAAGACCTCCCAAACACCCACCAAAACCTTTCTGCAGAAAGATATCCTCAAGGCCATCAGTTATTAAGAACAAGTGCTCTCTTCCAGGTGCCAAGGTGTGTGCATGTCCATGCTCAGCTCTTAAAGGGTACTGCCTCTTGGGGCTGAAGGAGAGTATGTATGACATTAATATCTTGCTTACTGGTGCCCATGATATGAGTTTTATCAGAAGTATCCATTTCCATAGTTGTGAAGGTTACATATGTCCTTGATTTTCTTTCTTTTTTTTTTTTTTTTTTTTTGCGGTACTGGGGATTGAACTCAGGGCATTCTACCTCCGAGCTATACCCCCAGCCCTATTTTTTATTCTTTATTTTGAAACCGAGTCTCACTAAGTTGCAGAGTGCCTCACTAGGTAGCTGAGGCTGGCCGCGAACCCGGATCCTCCGGTCTCAGCCTCCCGAATGCTGGGATTACAAGCATGCGCCACCGCGCCTGGCTCTGTCCTTGATTTTCTAAGGCAGATTTACTTTCAAGTAGTTTTTCTTTAAATAAACTTGTCAGATCATTAGCATTTGCACTGAGTATTGGATGACACTAATTTTCCTGCAGGTCAGGGACAGCAATAGGGAGGAAGTGGTACAAACAGATCTGCATCTTCAGGGTGCACACAAAAATTATTTTGGATAAATAACAGTATAATTGGTTATAATGTGGAGAACGGGTTGGACACAGACATTCAGATCAGTTGGGGAGTTTATGGAGCTTTCGTTAATAAATTATAAGGCTGAAATTTAGCAAGGTTAGGAATGCATAGGTTCTATGTGCACAAATTTTGTGTAACACCATACACTTTTTCATTTTTCTGGGAAAATAGATTGGATATGTCAGAAATGTATCTTTGCTGCCTCTCCTTTTCCTTGGCTTTGGAAAGGGATCAGGAAGCCTAGGAGACTTCCTCTGATAATCTACAGGGAGCTTCCCCGAGACCCCCTGCCCCTGGATGGTCACCCTAAAGTTTGTTATCCATGGGGGATTTGCTGCCAAATTGGATGTTTTCTACTATAAAGTGACATAAATCAGAATTAGGTTACTTCAGGATGAACATAACAGCCCAAAGGTCACCATGCACCACAAAATCTTGTTATGAAGACTTTCTCCAGGCCATAATTTATCAGACAATGCTGCTTCTCTGAAATTTAAGAGAAAGGCAAAGGAATCCCTGAAAATCTCTGAATCACGATCATATATATTGGTTGAGTTTTAAGTTTTCTGACTTCCTATCTCCCCTCCCCAACACACACACACACAAACTCACTTCCCACTAAGAACTTCCTTTCTAACTAGATTTTTCATGATTCCCTGAAAAGTCTGTGCTTCTTTCTACCCCCAAGAATATTTTTTTTTCATTCTGTTTTCCTAATCTGTAAGATCTTTCTTCTTTATGCACTACCGTTGTAGGCCCAAATACATATGTATGGTATAATTACTTTGTGTGTTTAAAGTAAAATAAACCATAGTGCTTTAAAGAAAAAACAAACGACCCATGTTTATTGACATTATACTCTTATTTTTTTTCTAATTCTGTAAACATTGTGATTAATATCTTTTGCAAATGTTAGTTTTCTTTTCTCTCCCAATTCATAGTAATGATCATACACAAAAAAAAATCTCAATAGATACTAGTAGTATGGTTCATGATTTATCTACTTTTGGTCGTATTATGTCACACCATGGACCAGTGATCCAGACTCTCAATGTTTTTCTCACTCTAACCTATAAAACAGGTATTTTGAATATCTCACAGCATCAACTTTTCTAGTAGGGCTCTATTGCATTTTAAATTTGATTGAGGACATAAAAACAATCCCACAATGATAGTTTAACTTATAGCTTATATATGAGATATGAACTCTGGTTGCTTTAATCTGAGTTTATAAAAGTGGAGCAAACTGTACAATGCTCACAAATATCCTTTGCCTGCAACTAAGGAGAAATTACATTACGTGGTATTAGTAATACTTTACTGAACCTATTTATATCCAAGGGCATTGTCTGGCCTTAGATAATAAATCCACTCAAAGCATTTATTGCAAGTACTATCACCTTGTAGAGCAACAATCTACAATAATTAAGAGGAGAAATAATAGTCCTATTTTTAGATATTCACAATTTAGAAAATAAAAATATATTTCCTCTAGACTGACCTAGTAAGTGAAAGATTTGTAAAAAAGTCAGAAAATATAAATACTACTTTGTAAAGCAATAATAAAACAGATTATTATTATTTACTAAATTTAAGAAACAAAGTATAAAATGTGTATGTTTTTGTATAATATATATGCATATGTACATATATAAAGACATAAGTAGTATATATCTGTATAAATAATATTTTCACAGGAAAATTATAAAATTGCCCCTGTATTAAGCATTCTTCTCCCTCCTCTTTTTTTTTTTTTTTTTTTTGCTCTGAAGATTGAATGCCAGGACATTCTACCTTTGAGCTATGCTATACCCTTAGCCCTTTTGATTTTTTATTTTTGAAATAGAATTTCAATTCCTGCAGTGGTCTCAAACCTGTGATCCTCTCATCCTCCTGTTATAGTCCCCCAAGTATGAGATTACAGACATGTGCCATAATTCTTAGCTATGCTTTCTTAAAATACTCTTTTAACCCTTTAGATACAACTAAAATTATTTCAGGTTGAAGAAAGAAAATTTTTTGTGAAATAGCTATAATTTGCCTTTACTATCCTTAAAAATCTAGAAGAAGATTCTATGCATAGCTTTTGTCTTTTGACAATCAAATCTTGTCTAACATCAATGAGATAGCTAACTCTATGGGAATCAGTATTATTTAATGAGAGAGGAAAGCCTTTGCCATGTGGTGTCATTAATTCATTTTTTTTATTTTAGAAATATTTGTATTTCTGCACACTTATTTCTCTTTCTCATTAATTCTTCCTTTATTTTCTGAGCAGTGGTAAAGAGATATGAGAGGAGTAGCAGAGGAAGGATATAGATGTCTTTGTCTTTTTTTTATTAATTGGTGCATTGTAATCCTGCATCTTTGTTAGGTACAAGCTGATAAAGGCATATATGCACACATTTCTCATTTAACCCCTTCTCCAATTCCCACCCCACTCCCTCAACCTCCCTCCTTCTCAAATAGATGTCTTTAAAAAGGTTGTGTGCTTTTTAAGTTATTATGAAATTACACAGATGTTGAGTAACTCTTTGCTGATGTTACATACTTCAGTGTATTTGTTTATTTTATGTTACTATAACATAATGCCCTAGACTGAGAAATTTAAAGGCAATAGGAGCATATTCAGCTCACAATTCTTGAAGATTATGGAGTCCACAATCAAGGCGCATCCTCATGACCTGATTTAACCCTAATTATCTCCCCAAAGCCCTATCTTCAAATGCCATCATCATATGAATTGGAGATTTAGTTTCTCACACATGTACTTGGAAGAAAATTTCAAACGAAATCTCAAAGGGAACTGGAGATTGAGCTAGCATAAATATACTGATCAATATTACGAAACACAGATTTTGCCAGGTGTGACGGCATACACTTATAATACTTGTATGTGGGAGCCTGGGACAGGAGAATTGCAGGTTCACAGCCAGCCTCTGCAATTTAGTGAGACTCTCTACAACTTAGTGAGACCCTGATTCAAAATAACAAATAAAATAGGGTTAGGGGTGTAGCTCAGAGGTATAAAGTCCCTGGGTTTAATCCCCAGTACCAGAAAAGAAAAAAAAAAAAAAACAGAAAACAGACTTTTTTTTTTTAACTAGAAAATGTGGTAGTATAGCAAGAAGTAATGGATTTAAAGTCTAGCTTTAGTTCTTCACAAATAACCAACTGAGGGACTTTTACTAGATCCTAACATAAACTTTATGTTACTTAAAAAAAAAAAAAAAAAACATAGCAACATAGCTCAGACCTTCAAATAAGTTAGAGTTGAAGTGACTTGGAACAATGTAGCTAAGCATTGTGAGACTCAGTATGGTTATCTCTAATATGAACATAGAGATACTCACCTTGCTGTGTGGTTGTGTGAATTAGAATTATATTTTAATATAACATCTGAAGAGAATCTTATACCTAATATGTGCTCAATAAATTATAATTATTGATATTTTAGCTTTACCATTATTTTTAATCATGTGTTTCAGAAAGGCTCATTCTCAATGTTTTTAACATAGTATATTTACTTCCTCACTATCAGCCTCTGGGATTTTAAATATAATGAAATATGTAGTATAAATCACTTTGAAGAGAATGAAGCCTCATATAAACATAAGGGTAGGTTACTTTGGTGTGCCCAAGGAAGACTCAATTCCAAAGTAAGAAAGTATGCAATATGTCTCATCTCTTCTCACAACATGATGAGGGGTATACAAATTGCCCTCTTTCTTATGAAGCTCCAAATAAGCCAATTTCATCATGGGCCAGGTGTCTTTGAAGTCTCACTCCTCCTTGCCAGGTTCTTTTTGGAAGAAATAGCAAGGTGATTAGCTTATATTCCGGGTATAGGAATATAAGTGTGAGTGTGTGTGTGTGTATGGTGTGTGTGTGTGTGTGTGTGTGTGAGAGAGAGAGAGAGAGAGAGAGAGAGAGAGAGAGAGAGAGAGAGAGAGAGAGAGAGAGAGAGAGAGAGATTTGGCAATTTAAAATATATGCAATTTAAAATTTTTGTTTATTTTTAAATTAAACTTAAACAATGATCTGAAAATGTATAAATGGTACTAGATTTGACAAATTTTGAAAAAGTGAGTAGGAATAAAAACTTTCTCTAGAGGCACACAGTTGTCTTTCTTTTCCCTCCCCCTTCTTTCATTTTAATCTTTCATAATGTGTGGTTTCCAGATTCCAAAAGTGTAAACAAAACATGTCTGTTTCATAGTTTCTATTATCCAGTGCAAATTGAAAAAAGAAACCATAATGCTTCTTAATCTTCTTTAAAAATTCCTTTTTACAAATAATTTATTTTCAAACATCAGTCTTCCTTATATAATTTGCATGAGGTGGGTGGAATAGAAAGAGGACTCATATCAACCAGTTGCAGACAATTTTCTTTTCCTGAGGCACAGCATGCTCAGAGCAGGCAGTTTCCCTGGATATTTGTGATCACTATGCTGGGGAGAAAACTACAAAGATAACTTAGGCACTGGGGAGGAATTGGCTGCTAAATTTGGGAGAAAAAAATACCTTAAAAGAGTAAAAGGATTTCAAAGGCGATTTTGTCTTCTCTTTGTTTATAAGAAATACATTTTCTCAAGAGGATCCTATTGAATTGTATTTTAGAGGATCATATTGAATGGTATTTTATCATGATGTGACCTGTGCAAACAATAAGGAAATATAAATTTAAATATTAAATGTAATTTGAACCTTGTTCAATATATAAATTTTAATATTTAAAATTATATTTTCCTTGTAAATTTTTGTCTTTTGTGTTTTACATTTTCCCAAGGTGGTACATTAGTTTCCTTGTGTCATTTCACAAGAAAATGTTTTCATTCACTAACCACATTTCATAGAGCAATAATAACATAAATATAGTCACATATATGTTTGGTGGATTAAGAGTTATAAGAGTCACAGGGACATTTGTTGAGCAGAGGTAAATATTAAGTATCACTTATGAGAGAGGGGGAGAGATAATAATAGCATTTGCTGCCAGCCGTAATGTCCTTTGAGACATTTATGAGCACATTTGACTTGTTAAGTCTATTAACCAGATGCTAGTTTGGCTTTAGTGCATATGTTGGTTTTAGATACAGTATTATAATGGGATTGTGGGATATGCATATATGAAAATTCTATATATAACCTTTGGGGATGCAATTTAAAATTTTTATTTATTTTTACATTAAACTTAAACAATGACCTGAAAATGCATAAATGGTACTAGATTTGATAAATATTGAAAAACTGAGTAGGAATAAACCCAATTTATATGAAAATAACAATGTCTTTCTTCACAGAGCCAGAAAAAAAGGTCCTAGCAGAGAGTAGTGGTGCATATCTGTAATTCCAGGACTTAGGAAGCTGAGACAGGAGGATTGCAGGTTCAGGACCAGTCTTGGAAACTTAGGAAGACTCTGAGTAACCTAACAAGACCCTGGATATATATATATATGGCTGGAGATATAACTCAGAGGTAGAAGCCCCCTGGGTTCAATTCCTAGTACTACAAAAGAAAAAAGTCCTAAAATTTATTTGGAAGAAAAAAGACAGAATATCCAGAGCAATCCTGAGCAATAAGAACCATGCAGGAGGCATATCAATACCTGATTTCAAATTATACTATAGAGCTATAGTAACAAAAACAGCTTCATATTGGCACAAAAACCTACACATAGACCAATTGAGTAGAATGGAAAATACAGAGACAAATTCTCACATTTATAGCCAGTTGATTTTTGACAACGATGCCAAAAATATACACTAAAGAAAAGATATAGCCTTTTCAACAAATGGTACTAAGAAAACTGGATATCCATATGTAGAAGAATAAAACTAGACCCCCAACTCTCAATCTGCATGAAAGTCAACTCAAGAAGAATCAAAGACCTAGAAATTCAACCAGACAGTTTATAATTATAAGAAGAAAACATAGGGCCACTTTTTTAACATACAGGCACTGGTAGAGATTTTCTCATTAAGATTCCTAAAGCTCAGAAAATCAACAAATGGGATGCCATCAAGTTAAAATTTTCTGTGCAGCAAAGGATACAATCAAGGGTTTGAAGAGAATGCCTATTTAATGGGAGGAAATATTTGCCAACTACTTCTCTGAAAGAGGACCAATATCCAGAATATTCAAAAAATTAACACCAAGTAACCCAATTAAAATGGTCTATTGAATTGAATTAACACTTCTCAAAAGAAGAAATACAAATGGTCAACAAGTAAATGATAAAAAACTATTCATCATTAGCAATCAGGGATCTGCAAATCAAAGCTACTCTGATAGTCCATCTAACTCCAATTAGATTGACAATCATCAAGAATACAAATAATAATGAATGCTGGAAAGCATGTGGGGAAATAGGAACTCTTATACACCTCTTTTCCTCCCTCCCCAATTACATCTTTTGGTTATATATAGTGTTTTAAACAGCATCATCACTTCCATAATCCCAAACACCTGAGAATCACAGTTTATAAGGAGGAAAACTTATTTGCTCAAGGTTACGGAGATTTCAGAGTTTAAGTCCATGTTAGGCCACGTGAAATCTCCAGGGGTCAGGTGGGGGGAGCAGGAAGAAAGCCTTTAGAAGGGTTGTCCTCTCGCACCACTGAATCTGAAAGCAAGAGCAAGAGCCAGAAAAGGAGGGGCAATACACAATCCCCAAGGCCACACCCCCCGAGGTTCTTCCTTAGCAACCAAGCCCTGCCTCCAACATGGCCACCTTGTCTCCATGAGGTCTAGGGGAACATTATAAATCCAAACCATTCCTCTACTGTTTGATCATGTCCTAAACAACTGTATAAAGAATTATTTTAAACTTCATTACAGCTCTTCAACTATACTTAATATTTTAGCTCCTAGAAGGGACAAAATAATATGTTTGTAATGTTCTGTGACATAAAAAAAAAGATACTGAAGCTTTTTTCTTTATAGATATAAAATTATATAATGGATTTCAAAGATATTTTATAAAATTATACTTTCCCTCTATATTTTTTCTACTCTGAGTATATAAATGTATATGATACTTAAAAAAAAAAAAAAGAAAAGAAAAAAATCTTAATGCTAGTAATTTTTTATATTTTTTTTCTTTCAGCTCTCTGGAGAAGTGATTTTGCAAATTGCCAATGAACCAGTTCTGCCCTTTAATGCTCTGGACATTGCTTTAGCAGTTCAAAACAGCCTTAAAGGTAATTTCTCTTTCAATTATGGTAACTTTAGCAAGTGTAAAATTGTTAACTAATTTCAACAAGGAATGAATGAAATCACCTGCTATCACTAGCTATGGCAATGCTTTTTCTGCCTCCCTTCCTGTAGAGAGTTATAAAAAGGGCCTGGAAGAATTTTAACTTCCATGTTAACAAAAATGGATGTACTTAGTCATGAACATAGTGCAAAATACCAGAGTTTAAAACTTGGTCCATCTACTTTCTTTTGTCAAAGAGATTTATAAGTGTAAGTTTCTGTTATTATTTGCTAGCTCCATAAGAAATCATGTAGTTCAGGGATCCAGTATTTTTTTTTCTACATTGTACCTAACACCCAGTCAGTTCAAACAAGAGTGTCCCAAAAGTGTCTCCTTTGGGATTGGTTTCTATGGAGAATGGATCGCATTCCATTTGACTGAGATGTTGGCTCAGGTTAAAGATGGCAAGGAAGCAAACATAGAATTATTTCCAGTCCTTATTTTATTTTATTTTATTGCGGTACTGGGGATTGAACTCAGGGGCATTCTACCTCCGAGCTACACCCCCAGCCCCTTTTTATTCTTTATTTTGAAACAGAGTCTCACTGAGTTGCGGAGTGCCTCACTAGGTAGCTGAGGCTGGCCACGAACCCGGATCCTCTGGTCTCAGCCTCCCGAATGCTGGGATTACAAGCATGTGCCACCACACCCGGCTCCAGTCCTTATTTTAATTCTTTCATATTTGAAAATGTATATCTGTATAGTATTCTGATCACATCCTTATAATTACGTTTATTTTCTTTTTATCTACATACAAATCTTTCAACTAAGCTTCTATTTACCTTCATTAACCATATAACAAATAGCTATATTCCAATTAAAGTTTCCTGTCCTCTTATGTCACACACACCTTACTATCAGATCTTTAATGACTTGTTTCTAGACAACTTCTTAGTACAAAAGCCAATATTTTAACCATAGTGCTTTAGCAATAATTCTTTTAAAACAGACCATTCTAAACAGCTAAATATTTCCAATAATGGAAAATTTAATCCTTTTTTCTTTTTCTTTACCTGGATTGCTTTATCACTCAGAAAATTCTCCAGCAATTATTTTCCTCAACGATCCTTATGACTACAACACCATGACTTCAGGAGCATTAGTACTTTTTACTGCTGTTTGTGTCCATAAAAAATGGCCTTATATTGCTCTGCTTTTTGTATAATTAAGTCGTCGCTATAGAGTTACCTTCTTTCCTACTTCCATCCTACTGTTGTCAGCATGGCAACCTATAGTGGTCACTCTGTTCCCCTAACTTCAAATTTGCTCTTTCTGGAAAAATTTGGACTTATAAACTGAGTAACCAAGCATATAACATTTTATAAAATGAGAACAGAACAGCTATAAATTAAGGACCAAATACTTCCACGAGTAATAACTTTGCAGGGATTTTTTTTAAACATTTATTTTATTTATACTGTTGACTGTTTTGTTTTTCTTCAGTTCTCCTTTTTATCCTCTAGAAAATTGCATATAATAATTTAAACTTTCAGAGGACTAAAGGAGGACATTATTATTTACATTGTATAAATACATGTCTGGCTCTAAGGAAATTACTATCACTCATGGAAAGGAACCTTGGAGAGCATACTTGAAAACACTAACAGCATATAATAGAATTACAAGTGTTAAAAGTGCTTTTCTGATTCTAAATTTTCTTTGGTAAATGTATAGTAATTTTATAACAAAACATATGAAAAGTTATATATATGTAAAATGATTAAAGAAATGAAGTCAGGAAAAACAAAAGTGTTAACAATAGTATTTTAAATGCTAAATTCTATTACCTTTTTTTTTTTTTTTTTTCAGTACTGGTGATTGAACTCAGGGGCATTCTACCTCCGAGCTATACCCCCAGCCCTATTTTTTTTTCTTTATTTTGAAACAGAGTCTCACTAAGTTGTGGAGTGCCTCACTAGGTAGCTGAGGCTGGCCACGAACCCGGATCCTCCAGTCTCAGCCTCCCAAATGCTGGGATTACAAGCGTGCGCCACCACGCCCGGCTCTATTACTTTTTAAACTGAGTTTATACTTAAAAATCTATAATGAGGTACAATATTTCAGCATCATAACTTCCATCAGAACATTTTCAGCAAAGTAGGCTACTATTAAAGCTCAAAAAAGGGCCTACTGTTTATCATTAGAATTATATTATTAATCTGGTTTCTGTGGGTGGTTAAGGACCTGTTTTAGAATATGAACTATGATATTTCCAAGAAGTAAAATATACACAACATATTTTGCATGTCATCCTTATGGACTTCACAGAATCTCCTGAATTTGTTATTTATTAATTTAATATTTATTGAGCATTCATGGTATGTCTGGTACAGTTCCATTATCCCCCCTTCAAAATTAAAAACCAACAAAAACTGAAATACAGCAACTAAATAAATAAATAAAAACAATTAAAACCCCTGCTCTAATAAACATGTATATATGCATACATATATTCTGATGGTGAAACAAATTACGCATACATAAAAAAGCAAATTTGAAATTAGCATTATGCTCAAATTGTGCCTTAATATTAACCAGTCTCTTTGAATCACATTTGAATTCTCAAAATAAGTGTTATAGTAGAAGTTAGCAGCTGTATCCAGAGTAGATCAGAGATCTGACCTGGGAATATAAATTTTGGAGTTGTCCTGGATGAGATTGTTAAGGAATTGAGTGTGGATAGAGACAAATTGTCTAAGATTACTGGGACACTCCTAAATTTAGAAATTGAGAAAAAAGGTATAATCAGAGGAGTAAACCATGAAAAATCATTGAAAAATAGGTGAATGTGATATCCTGAACCTGATTAATAAAATCCTTCAATGAGAAAGAAGGACTGATTGGCCATGTCAGAGGCTATGGATAGGCTATGAAAAATGAGGACTGAAAATTCACTATTGGATTTAACAATTTAGAGGTCATTGATGAGCTCAGCAAAAACAACAGTTTTAGTGCTTTGTGTGTGTGTGTGTGTGTGTGTGTGTGTGTGTGTGTGTGTGTGTGTGTGGTATAAGCAGAGTCCTGATTAAAAGGAAGAGAATGAGTGGGATAAATTGAGGATATGTGGTTGTATGCAGTAATAAGTATGGAGCCAAGAAAGTCTATCATGTTTTAATTTTAATGACAATGTCACAGTGATCTAGTGGAGAGGCGGTATTTGTACAAAAAGAGAAAGAAAGAATTGCTGAACAGGTTTTCTTGAGAAAGGGAAAGCATAAGGTTAAAAGATTTTGCCTTAGTTAGGAACAGTCTAGTCCATTCAGGATGATACAACAAAATGTCAGAGACAGTGTGGTTTATAAACAACAGAAATTTATTGCTCAGTTTGGAGGCTGAAAGTCCAAGATCAAGGCACAGCAGATTCAGCATCCACTTCCTGGTTCATAGGTGGCTATCTTTTTGCTATATAACCTCACTTGGCAGAAGGGGAAAGGGAGCTGTTTGGGGCTTCTTCTCTAAGTGTATTAATCTCATTTTTTGAGGGCTGGAGCCTCATGACTGAATCATTTTCCCAAACACCCAACCTCCTAAGACCATCACCTTAGGAGATGGAATCAGAATTTCAACATGCTACTTGTGAGCAAACACAAGCACTCAGATCAAAGTAAGAAGTATGTATTTTAAATATGATAATTAAGCATGATTCTCTATTTCTTCTACTCCTCAGATGGAGATACAAGTGTAAGAGAGAAAAGGTTTCTTTCTTCACTCACCACTAGGCCAACGATTAAGACACTTATAACAAAAGACAGATTGACAAGAACAAAGCAAAGAATTTAATAGAATTTTATGTAGCACAAGAGCCTATATGCATTTGGGAGGCTGAGATCTGAGGATCTGGGTTCGCGGCCAGCCTCAGCTACCTAGTGAGGCACTCTGCAACTTAGTGAGACCATGTTTCAAAATAAAGAATAAAAAATAGGGCTTGGGGGTATTGCTCGGAAGTAGGATGTCCCTGAGTTCAATTCCCAGTGCCACACACACTAACAAAAAAGAGCCTATATAAATAAAGACTCAAGGATATAGGGTAATATATGTATTTTTATGCTAGTTTGATGAAGAGTAGTCAGCTATGCAGGCATATGATTTGTAGAATAAAAGGCTATGGCCTGCTGGTGATAAATGGAGTGGGATTTACCAAGAACTTTTTGTTCAGATTATTCTCTGTATCCCTGTCTTTGAGAAAAAGGATGTTCCTTCCGCTAGGCACAGAAAGAGCACCTCTGGTATAAGGTTTTATGACCTACTTCAGAGGAAGGTCAGAGAATTCATTTATGGAATGTGGAGAGGGAAAAGGGCAGGAGATGATCACAGAGACCTTGATCTGATATTTTCTCAAATATCACAGGGCCATATTTTGGGAAAGTGTGCCCTGAAACCTAATCTAGGCATAGATCAAGCATATTTGGGTTTAAACAATGCCAAGGATTTTCTGGAAAAAGGCAATAAACTAGGTAAGATGGAGAAAACTGAAAATGTTTGCAAAGTAGTACCTGTTGTGATAGACCAAAATGTCACAATTGAGGATGGAATAAAGTGAGAATATGGAGGGAATGGAGACAAGCTAAAAAAGAAAAAAGACTAGTAGACTGTATGTGTTGGCAAGATCAAAGAATGGATCCTGATAGAACAGGAAGAGCAATCAGCAAATGAGAATGTAGATTGCAGATATTCCCAATGACAGTGTCCTGAACAGTGTAGGAGGACCATGGGAGAAAAATAAGTGGTCACTAAAGGTAAAGAGGCTAAAGAAAAGGGAGACAAGGACTTATCTATGTGGATATGGAAATTGTCAAGAATCAAGACAGGAGTCATGTAAGAGGGAGTGACTAAGTCAGGAACTAAAAACGTCAAAGGAGGAGCAGTAACCTAGAAATGACTCATTCGTTAGGGCCAGTGGTAGAAAGGGCCCAGGAGTAAAAAAAGAGTCATCACCAGAGAGCTGTAGGGGAAACAGGGACTTTAGCGAGAGCCAGGTCAAAGCAAGAAGGTAAAGAAAACATTCTGAAAACGGTCAATGTTAATAAGCCTTTCTTTAGCAGTTATATTCAAGAGCATGTCATTACAGAAGGAAAAACATTAACACTGAAAAGTAAAACTTCAGTTATCCTCCAAAGATTTCCACTTCAGGCCAGACACTGCTATGTATAGATGATGCCCTCCCTCCAATTCAAGGTTCTGGGATGGATGAGCAAGAGTACTTTGCTTCTTGCTGTTCTTTCCGACTGCTTCTGCTGCAGGTGAAGATCTTTTCCTTTGATTGTTGACCACTTCTGTGTTTTGTTTTCTTTTGATGTGAAACTTCTTGTGTCTCCCGTTCACTTTCACTCAGAAAGATGTGACCAATCTTGAGATGTGCTCATATTAAAATATCAAAGCAAAGCAAAACAAAATGTAACATAAAATAGGTGCAAAGAATTTCTTTTACCATGTCCTGGATATAAATGATTATAGTCATATGGCTTTTCACATTTAAACTCCACATTTTTGTATTTTAGTCAACCTGACTTAAAATTATCATGGTCAAGCATTATTTAAATGTTTGCTAAGTTATAAGTATCCACTGTATTTTGATTATGTTGGTTTTAACTTTATTTCTAAAGTAGAATAGTTTACAGTGCCAATGTGTGAATAATGGACACAACTTATCAACAATTAAAATATTTTCATTTTACCTATAATGCTAGATATTTCATTAGCTAAACAGTTTTTTTGTACTTACTCTGCCAAATGAAACATATACTTTTACTGCTTAATACAAGCCTAAATGCAAGCCTAAATTGTTGATATATTTTATTTTGTTATAACAGTTAGCAGTGATTAGTCTTAAGTTCTAAATTACAGTACTTAAAAAATAACGTGACCTTCAAAGCTGAACTATAAAATACTGTTTCTCCTTACTGCAAACAGTATAAGTTTGAAGGTCTCTGAAACTCAATTGCATTTTCAACAGAGTAATTTTTACCCCTTGACAACTGGCCATCTTGTTTATTTATTATACTAGTTTACAGTAGCAGCAGACCATTCTCTACCTTTCTCACAACTACCAGAAAGAATGATAATTTATCAGTGAATAATTTGTTTGGGTTGATTTATTGTGTCGTTCTTGAAGGCTCATCTTGACAAGTGTCCTTGGCTCTTAATATTTGTTCAATGCCAAACACATAATATAAAATGAATATTAATATGTGATATATGGACAGATTGCAGTAAGGTAACTGATATACTTCAGATGTATTTGTAACAAAGAAAAGCATGTCTAAAAGGCACACCTAGAGAACAATAGTACTGTTTACAGGAAGAGAAGGCAGCACCAAAAAAAAAAAAAAAAAAAAAAAAAACAAAGTTCTGCCATACCCTTGTACATGGAAGCCCAATAAAGAGTGAGCACATCATGCTGGATGTACTGTTTTTCCACTTTTTAATGTGTAAAACAGCACTTTAAATTAATGACTATGTAGTTCTGATGCCTTTTGCTCAGTACTTGCTAGTTTTCTTTGTCAGAATTCTGGATGTTAATTATTTAGCATTACTATAAAATCTACATATGACCAAGTAGTATCAAAGTAATTTTTTTTTAATTTGGCTATGTATACATGTATTTAATGCCAGCCAAACTCAGCAGGAAACCTAAGTTTGAATTCTGTGGCGTGTTGCCATCTCCTGATTGTCTCACTAAATGTAAAATAGTTGCTGGCATCATTTCCTCCTGTTCTTTGAATAACTGACAATGCTGACTTGATCTGACTTTTCTTTTTTCTGATCATTCATTAATGTCAATCACTTTATTTTAGGAGGGATAGTATTTAGAGGTGATGAGGCAAGTGCTCTCTATCCTGCTAAATTTGTACTTTCCGTTTTTAAGTGACACTGAGTCCTTATACAATCACCAGTGATCAGGACTGATTTAATGTGTTTAATTTTCTTTCTGAGTAATATAAAATGAATTTCCCAATTGGCAGAATTAAGTTATGCACTGTACAAATTACATGACTCTAGTTCTCAGTCCATCTGTCTCTAGTCTTGGTTTTAATTACCATCAACTCCAACTTTTCACTGGCCTGTAGATAGCGCAGAAGCACTTCACTTGTTACTTAGATCTGTGAACTCAAGATGAAATCCAAGGCCGTCTGTCTAAAATTCAAACGATTCCAAAATAAATTTTGTGCCCATAGGAATTTTGCTTCACATTAGATTTCTAACAATGTGACCTGAACTGGCATTTCTGAAACTGACCTTTTATGCAATAAGACCCCAAAGCATTATTTGAGAAGTGTCTTACCTTACTTGCTCATATTAATAGAGATATTTGATAAGAGACTGACCAACTGTTGGTTGAAGATTTTTAAAAACAGGTTTAGTCTCAATACTCACTGTACTTTTGTATGAATTCTGACTATATACCTATACTAAAGAGTCTGCTTAATTTATCGGAAAAGAACTAGAGGCAGCTGGATCTGTAACAAACTCTGCTTCTTCTGCATATTGTTTTTTACCCCCATCATTTCTCTTTGAATTCACATTTTTTATCACCAGAGGTCCCTTAATTATAATCCTAGGTGCATTGTTCCTTTTGTATTCCTCAGATCCCTACTTTTCCTTTTGCTTATTTCCTGTCTCAAAATTTGCTACCATCCGTACAGCTTCTCTTTGTGATCATCTCTTCCATCCCTGCTCTAAGAGCTCACTTAAATTTGCCGTTTTTTTCAGGCACTTACATTTCATATGTGAAACTACATTCATTGAAATCTATTAGAGACTTATTTTTCCTACCCTCCTGTTACACTAATGGTCTGTTGTAATTATAATTTTTAAAGTGTATTTTCAGGATAAAACCCTTTGCCTACGACAGTGTAGAGCCACAACCCATTATTCTATGTATGTTGATTTGCTGGAAACACTTGCACCAGGCCCTGGGTTTGTCCCCCACAATGATAATAACAACAAAATTACTTATAATCTTGGCTTATCAGAGCTTAAGTACTCTTGCCTTCATGTTGATTAATTTTATTTAAGCCTTTTCTTTTTCTTTTTCAGTTTCCTGGTTTGACCATATTCAATGTATTATTATATATGCAAGTCCAACTTTCTGTTTCAGAAGGAAAATGATAAGCATAAACCACCCTTGAATGTGATTCATTAAAGAAAGCTTTTGCTCATTCTTCCAAAGCAGTCCATAGCCAGGTCATGAAATCACAAACATCACAGTGACAACATCTGTGAATCATAGAAAGAACCTGAGGTTCATTTTCTGCATGAGGCAGACAGACCTGGTGGGAGAGCTCAATCCATGCAGTATGTTGAATGTCTTGCTAGATTTACATCTGCCTCAGCTGCCTGGCTTATTGAGTAACCTTTAAAATACAGGATATGCTGCCAATTTGTTTTATAAAGTGGTCAGCCTAGTCCTTCCAAACATAATGCTTTGGCATTTTTGCAAAAAGGATTTTTATTGTATTAACTTTAGCCATATTTATCCATTGTCTTCTGGCATATTTATTTTTTAAATATTCTTTTTTTATAACATTGTAAAATCAGAGTTAGATTATTTGGCTATTAGTAGTGCACTAGCTCCTACCTTTCTTTCTCTACCTGAGCTTTGTTTGTTTAACATCTTTAAGTAACCAGCTGAGATGATACATTGTGATTCATACTAAAGAAGGCAGCCTGGTGAATAGAAAATGTAGGATAATGAAGGATGTTGTTTCCCCCTGGCTGAGATTGTATTGGCAATCTCTTTTCTTCTCTTTAGTGATGCCACGATATATTTTTTAGATGACTTTAAATAGCATACATTTTCCCCCAAACAATCTTCTATTCTGCTTTTAACCACTATATTATGTGGAACATAAATCATCCTTTTTCTTGTCACTATAAATCAGTGAAATCTAAGCTGTGATTGTGCAATTGTTAGCAGCTTTTGAAACTATGATAAGCATATCCATAGAAGAACAGGTTCTCTGAAATACTATTAAAGAAAAATGCTGTTTGTTTGATATAAAAATGCAGTTTTAGAGTATGACCAGTATGTTTCTCTCTTAATTTAAAGTGAAATTGAGTGGGTTTTTAAACTACAGCTATAAAGTACAACTGAATGATAGAAAAGTGGAAATAAAGTAAAATCCAACACTTTTAGGAGTATGAGGCTCTGAAGAGACCACAATAGTGAACAGTAAAATTATTTTGTAAGATAGGACAGTTACAAATTTGTCAGAGGTTGCAAAATAGAAATAATACACAGGGTTTTATGCCAGTGGAACTCGTCAAATTATGAAATGCCTCAGGATAAGAGGTAGTCTATGCAGAATCCAGACCCTGGCAGGTCAGAACATGGCCAGACTCAGTGAGTCCTATAGTAAATGATCTTACCCAGAAGTCTTCAGTGGATAGGGAATATACCAAGTAACTTTGAGCTTCTAACCTACTATTAGAAAGTGTTTGGGGGACCCTAAACCAAGGAGAGATAAGTTTCCTGGGAATCTCCTTGGCATTTTTAAGGTCAATTTACAAAGCCTCAGGTACAAGTGCTTTACATGCATTGAAACTTTTATCTTATTCTAATTTTTACCTTACTCAGTGAACTGAGCTAGGGATTAAGTCCAATTTAGAAATTAAGTCCAAAGGCCACACCCCCGTGGGCCCACCGCCAGTCATGCCACACTGCCAGGCATGGCTGCCTCCTGAGCATGAGGTCCCTGAAACAATTGCTTTCAAACCATAATACCACCTCAATATTTTTGTCTAGTATTTCTCTGCCTACCTTTTGTTCCTCTTTCCTCTTCAATTAATATTAGTACCCTTTACAATATTCAGCTTCATTCTTTTTATATCAAGCTAGAAAAATAGAAGGGTTTAGATTAGAGGAAGATCAATCCTCTAGAAGGGTGAGGACTGAGAGAAGAGAAAGGGAAGACATGAATATTGTTGTTGACAGATGAAACATCCTTCCTCAAATATTTTAGTGTAAAAAAGGCCTACCACCTTCAAGAGCTCATTTTAAATGTCTGAATTTTAGGTGACTAGTTTCCATTCTTCCCTGGGTTTAGTTTAGAAAGTGAAATGACCATTTTTCTCAAGGAAGCTGATGGATAATATTTAAGTAATGTATTCAAGGCCACATTCATAAAAACTATGTAGACCAGATTCTTCTGTCTTTGGGCAGCAAGTACTTGGTGTTTGGATTCCATATACATAAAGATAATTGTATTAATCTTCTCTGAGAGAAATTTTCAGTTCCAGTTCATTTTCTTTGGACAAATGGGCCAATTACATTATAAATCTGAACTATTCATTACACCTGACATTCATTACACCTTTAATATAATTTTATATGTTCTAAGTTTTTATAAGTTATTTGCAGGGAATACTTTAATTAAATTTAGTTTAACTTAACTTATTATTACCTTAAGATATCCTTTCTTCTTTTTATTATTTTTCATTTTCAACAATTGATTTGTAACAATAAAGTAAAGTAAATAGCATTTGTTGATGCTCATTATTCCAAACACTTTTGAGGACATCATTTAATATAATAATATATCTCAAAGAAGACATTATCTCTTAATTCAACATTCCATCAATAAATTTTTTAATTAAAAACTACCACAGAACAGCTATTGTATAAACCTCTGAAGACACAAAGACAAATAAAACGTATTTGCTGATGTCATGAGATTCTTTTTCATCAAAAAGACAAGAGAGACAAGACAAATAAAGATAACAATATCACAAATGCTATGGTGATATGATAAAAGTACAGAAGGCAACCAGACATTCATGGTGATGTACCCTTTAGAGTTTTAGGTGCTCGGGAATGACAATGAATGAAACAGACAAAAAAGTCTTCCCTCATGGAACTGACATTTTAAGGTGGATCATAAGGAGCATGAAAGGCCAATCCTTTGGACACAAAAGCTTCAGTGAAAAGGTGGAATTTGTTTCTGGATCTTATTTAAAGAGACAAATGGGCTCTAATTGACATAAATGGTTCCTCTGGAGCATCATTTATATATCAAAATGATGAGGGAACATTGAAAGTGGAGGAACTTTTCAGTTTTTAACCTCACACCTTTGAAGTGATGTATACAGTAGGCTGTGGTGGCAGGTTTCCACTCTCAGGGTGCTTTGAGCAACTAGCCAGCTCCTAAAGCTGTCAATTCTCTACATCTGCACTACCATGAAAGATAAATTCATTTAAAGTTAAATAAGGTAGAATGGTACAATTTGTCTCACTTGATTCAGTGGTAACACCTTCAATTCTGTAGCATCCGTTAGATTAGAGCAGATTTTTCTTTCTTAAATGGACGACTTTCAAGGACATCAAACTTGTTTTTTGTGGTGTTCAGTCTTTCAATTCCAGTGTAATCTAAACGTGCCTCATCCATCTTATTCTTCCCTTGTGCAAAGGCATTCCTCTAAATTCTCTATACATTATCTTTGGTGAACCATTATAATTTAAGAAAAAGCATATTTTCATAAAATTATGTTGGATATGATATTTGGTAGCTGAATTTTCAAAACAAAAAAAAATACCCCCTCTTGCAAACTCAAGTTTTGTTGTGAAATCAGACAACATAATGAATGTGAAATGTATTTTATAAACATCAAATGCCAAAACTTTATGGACTCCTACAATTGACCTAATAATTCATATTAATTTCAGTGAACAAGAAGCTACGTATTAGTCAAGTATCAATTCTTCTTCTATCACACTCTTTAACTAGGTTTGTGAACATACAATATTAGTAGAAATTATCATATTCTCCAAGAACATTTCTTGTAAGTCTACATGTAAATTTCTGTGTAGCCCTTATAAAATGTATTATTGCTTTACATAATTTTCTTTTATTATTGAACTTTTCCTAAACATAATTTATTGAATTTTTTAGTAAGCAATTATTGAGTGTCAGCTCTCTGCTTGACTCTAAAGAAATTGGCATGTAAAACAGTCTCCATTAAAAGAAGGTGAGAGCCGGGCGTGGTGGCGCACTCTTGTAATCCCAGCATTCGGGAGGCTGAGACCGGAGGATCCGGATTCGCGGCCAGCCTCAGCTACCTAGTGAGGCACTCCGCAACTTAGTGAGACTCGGTTTCAAAATAAAGAATAAAAAATAGGGCTGGGGATGTAGCTCGGAGGTAGAATGCCCCTGAGTTCAATCCCCAGTACCACAAAAAAAATAAATAAATAAATAAAAATAAAAGAAGGTGAGAAATATTAAACTTCATATTAGAAGTTGGTGATTACATGAAAAACATATTTTGTGAATCAACTATTCTTCTTACATTGTTTTCCTTTTCTTAACATATTGTCTCTCTACAGTACTTCTTAAACTTTAAAATGTGTAGACTAATTACAGTAGTGTATTGAAATGGAAGTTCATAGAGCTCTACTCCCAGAGAGCTTAAACAGACCTGGAATCTACTTTTTCACAAAAAACAGGTGTTTAGAGGAGCTGGTGACCCTTGAACTTTACTTGAGAGAGTCCTTTTGTGATCTTTGCCTTTCACCCAAGATTCCCTCTAGTGAAGGCCCCATAATGCCTCCTTTCTTCTCCCCATCTGCCTATCTCAATGTCACACTCTCAGTGCCAATCTCAATTCTCCAGGTCTATATCTGTTCATTATCTTGGCTTGAATTAATCCTCTGTAGTGATGTGCTGACCTTGTTAGAGTCAGTTGTATCTAGTTTCCTGAGAATAACACTACCAACTGTTGTCTCACTTAGAGACAGATTCTAATGGTGGAATATCTGAACCCACAAAAGCTTCATGAAATTGCTGCACCCTGGCCTTTAGCTTTCAATCCTTCTGCCTTGGCTTTCAATGTAGTAGAATTATAGGCATACATTTTTGAATCAGAAAGACCAGACTTTAATTTTGGCCTGTTACTTACTTACTGGATGACTTGTGACAATTTGCTTACCTTAATTCTCAGGTTCTATAAAATGGACATGATAATATGAAGTTTGGTAAATATTAAATGAAATACTTAGGTAAAGTGTTTAGCACAGTGTCTAGAACAGAGCAATCTTTCAACAATCAGTACCTGTTTACTGTTACTATTATTGGTAGTAATAAATTCATATTAGTAGAATATAAAAAGATGTTTAGACAATACTTTTTGCAGAAAAATACATTATCAAAGATTTTTAATACTTTTATTGTTGCATTATAACCATATATCATACTGAAGTTTAGTGTGATAGAAACATATATGTACATAGCACCTGGTACATTTCTTTCTATGGAATCTCCTTCTCCTTCTTGTTACAAACAAGATCTAAATACATTAACCTTTGCTCTTTGAAGTGATAGAAAAAAAGAGAACTGAGGATGATCGACTCCATCTATAAGGGCCTGCCAGGTTTATAACTTAGAGTCATAATTGCAAAATGTCTATTTTGTTTCTTTAAGAATGTCTTTCTAAGTTGGGATCATTTATCTTCACCAGGTGATCAGCCCAGTGCTCATCAGCTGCTGGCCATGGCGTCACACCTGAGGGACAGTGCTGAGCTCTTCCAGTCAGATGAAATGAGACCTGCTAATGATCCCAAGGAGAGAGTTCCAGTGCGCATCCGGATGCTGAATGACATCCTCCAAGACATGGAGAAAAGCTTCCTGGTGAAGCAGGTGCCACCAGGTTTCTACAGGTACGATGTAGGTCTCCAAATTTATATTTTTTTGCCCTCAAGAAGTTGTTTTATATAATATTCAGAATATATACCTTCTAGGAACATAACACTATTAAAAAATCTGTAAAACAATTATTATATCTACAATTTGAGGATCATCCCTTCCTCAAAGAAAGTTTCAAATATATAAATAGATAATGAAGAAACTTGTTTCAGCACTACCATATATAGAAAATGTCTAAGAACATTTTTACATTTATTTCAATATGAGTCAAATTTAATATACCTACTGAGAAAAGCAAATTAAACTAAAGGTGAAAGAGAAATTTACCTTCTCGAACGGGTCAGGACATATGTCCAGGCATTTTGTCTAGTAAGGCTACATCTAATATGTTGTGTTTAACTCTGCGAGCTACATTTTATGAAGATAATAAATGAATTTAACATGCCCGGGGGAGATGGAATTTCAATGAATCTTGAACCAACTAAAGAATCAGAGATATCAAGTTGGGGACTCACAATAGAGTACTTTTTGAAATATTTTAGCAATTATCAAATGAAGAGGGATTGGATTTGAACTTTTAGAGTAGGAGAAAATACAATGTAGTTTAGTTTTTGGTGTTCCTGGTATAGTACAAAATAAAGGGAAGAGGGAATTTAAACAATTATGGCATATTTTAGATATGTTTATTGAACCACTTCATTCTTCTATAAGATATAAAATATAAATAACTTTCTATATAAAAATTTATATATAATATGTATGTGTATAATAATTTAATATGTATGTAGTATACCTATATTTCATATATATGTGAATGTACAGATGTGTATATATATTATATATGTGTATATTACATATGTATATATTTTTAATCAAGAGCAGAATTCTTAATTTATGGTCCATTATTATAGAAGATTCTATGTGAAATAGTCCTCCTAACTCTCTCTCCCCTCAGCACTTCTATGTCCCTTCCATGTTCTTATGATAAGCCTTGAACTAGACCTACTATATCTAACCAAAGATTATAATGAGGACCAAAGAACTGATGTATAGGAATAGAAATCATAATTGCATATCAGAAAGGCATTTCTAACAAGTGGCATTCTTAAAAGCTACTTAGTGATGCTTTCATATGGTAGTGAAGCTCTATCACTGTAGATATTACACCATAGTCTGGATGCCCTAAGCACCTGGATATTTTGGCAACACAAGTTTTACATGGCTTTAGGACCAAAGTTCTATGATGCAAAAAACACTTAATCTCTCCACATCTAAATCTCTACATCTATAAAATGAGATGGCAGAATGAAGGCTTTAAAAATAAAAGATTTTTTCTATTTCTGATATTTGATGATTTTCCATTATGATTTTAAACTCAAACCGACATTAAATTACATACTTATGTCACTCTCTCAGAGATGTAGTACACACCTCAAGTTAAAAATACCTGTCCTGAGGAGACATATTCTAGTGGTAGGAATGGGAAACAGAAAGAAAAAGGTAATAAAGTAAAATTTAGTGATGGAAAAAGTGAAAATAACAAATGAGAAAAATAAAACCAACTTATTAAATCCAGCCTTATTTAAGTCTTTATCAGATTAGGTAAATTATGTTTTAGGATATATTTTGTAAATTATTCTATTTCCTTAGCTTATTAACAAAAAATTAGTGTTTAATAAAAAATAAAACATGAAAAATATACTTTGGTATATGACACTATAGCAAACTTTGCCCATTAGCCTTTCTTGGTACTTGTATTAGATAGAGAGATCCCTGCTTAAGCTGAGTTTTCCATCTAGTAAACTTCTTCATACCCTTTCAATAATATATATGAACTCAATTTACTTTTATCATGCATTTTGAGTAGAAAAGTAAATATTTGTCTGCATTGAGTTAATGATGATTAAGCAAATAAATTTACTGTTAAAAATATGATAATAGCATTCCACGTATCCCAGTGGTACAAGCCTCAAAATGTGGCTTATGATAATGTTCTAACTCATATGACAAACCTTAGGACAGAAATTTTATGCCTTAATATTTTGGTATTTTATTTAACTTTTACTAGAGTTATTAAAGAGATACGAATCTGACATTTTTTTCCTTAGCTCAAATGCTAGATTATATGGTAATTTGATGCTTAAATTCATAAGAAGCTGTCAAATTGTTTCCCAGAGTGAATCTACTGTTTTGCATTACCACAAGAAATAAATAATTCTCTTGCTCTACATCCTCACCAACATTTGTTGTTGATGGTAATTTGGGTGTTAGTTATGCTGAAGTCTCCTCACTTGAATTTGCAGTTCCCTAATGACATATGATGTTGAGCATCTTTTTACATGCTTGTTTTCCATCTATATAGTTTTCTGCAGTGAGTTACATAGATATTCTGCCCATTTTTAAAAACAGCTGTTTGTTTTCTGAATATTAATTTTAAGAATTCTTTCACATTTTGGATACCTTCCTCCATCAGAAATATGTTCTATAAAGCTTTTCTCCCAATCTGTCTTTTCCTTCTCTTAACAGTACTTTTGCAAAATAGTTTGATGTCAATGAAATCTTGATTACCAATTCTTCTTTCATATATAGTGTTTCTTATGTTGTATCAAAAAAAGTGATTGTAAGGGCTGGGGTGTAGTTCAGTGCCTGCCTTGTAAGTGTAACACCCTAGGTTCAATCCACAGTACCAAAAAGAAAAGATTAAAAAAAAATAGTGACTATAAAACCAAAAGTCATCTCAATTTTCTCGTATGCTATCTTCTGGGGGTTTTATAGTTTTGAGTTTTAAGTTTAGGTCTATGATACATTTTGAGTTTGTTTTTGTGAAATGTATAAGGTTTGACTCTAGATTTATTCATATGTTTTACACAAAACTGTCCAGCATTGCTTGTTTAGAGCACATTCTTTTGTCCTATAGTATACTGCCTTCCGTTGTCAGCATTTCACATGTTCTCTGTCGAATACCTTTCAGAATTAGAAATATCATGTAAAATTTGTATTGTAGAAAGGACACTGGGCTGGGATCTACAAATGTGGGGGACATGTGTGAATAAGAAAATTTGTGTTTTCCTTTTGAATGACCTAGAGCAAGCTAATAAGCAACTGAGCATTAATTTCTCATCTCTAAAATAGAAAATCTCAAAGGGCTATTGATATTAAGATTAGATATAATACCTGAGTATTCTAGCACACATTTGGAATCTGAGTGCTTGAGAGGCTGAGAAAGGAGAATCACATGTTTGAGGCCAGCTTCTGCAACTTAGGCCTACTTCAATTTAGTGAGACCCTGTATCAAAACAAAAACAAAAAAGATTGGAGATATAGCTCACAGGTAGAATGGCTCTGGGCTCAATCTTCAGTATGGAGTAAAAAAAGAAGAAGAGATAAAATGTGCATGAAATGTGAAAATGTTAGGCAGCTAGACTGAAATGAGCAGGTCAGGGCAAGATTGGGATACATCTAAAGGAAAGGTCACTAGGTAGCTGAGGCTGGCCTTGAACCCGGATCCTCTGGTCTCAGCCTCCCGAATGCTGGGATTACAAGCGTGCGCCACCACGCCCGGCGGTCATATATATTTTAAAACAATTGACAGTTTTTTTAAAAAAAGGCATTTAATAAAGGAATTTACCTGGTAAAAAAAAAAAAAAATAAATAAAGGAAAGGTCATCAGGCCCTCATGAATTGAAATATGGAGACTTTGTTTTCCACTCTGGGAAGCAGTCCACTCCATTCAGTCAGTCTCTCTCTCTCTCTCTCTCTCTCTCTCTCTCTCTCTCTCTCTCTCTCTCAATTCCTTTATCATGGCCTTCTCTTTAACTGTATTCCCACTTTCCTAAGTAAACCTCTTTCTCTTATGGTCCCCTATTTATGCTCTCCACTTGAAATCTTTCTCACAGAAGAATCAGAGACTACTGAAAAGATTACCACCCTATAATAAAAAGATAATTTATAAACTATAGAGTCCTATACAAATTATAATAATAATTTTATATGATAATGCTGTTTTTATTCCAGACTATATAGTGTCCACATTCCAAAGCCACTCCCCATAACACCAAAGGAGAAATATTTTAAAATTCAGTGATACAGAAAGATCTTTCCCCCCAGGATCACTGCTGTGAGGTACATCTCTCATTTTTTGCTTTTAAAAATATAATCCTCTTCCTTAATAAACATTTGCTAATTGCTTGCCATTTGAGTTGGTTGCAACATCCCATAGAAAATAATTTGGGGGGAGGGGACATAATTAAATATGCAGTAAAAAAAGTAAATGAAATATCTACATATCATTAGCTTCCAAAGGACATAAGGGTACAGCAAATGACAAACCTTTACAGGTAGAAAAAACCGATCTCAAACCTCTTCCTTAAGTATTCTTTTTTTGTTTTGTTTTGTTTTTTTGGTTTTTTTGGGTTTTTTTGCGGTACTGGGTATTGAACTCAGGGGCATTCTACCTCCGAGCTATACCCCCAGCCCTATTTTTTTTTTTTTTTTTTTTTTTTTTTTTTTTTTT
>PVLC010000933.1:0-10417 GCA_004027655.1 Graphiurus murinus | reverse complement strand
CAGCCCTATTTTTTATTCTTTATTTTGAAACAGGGTCTCACTAAGTTGCAGAGTGCCTCACTAGGTAGCCAAGGCTGGCTGAGAACCCAGATCCTCTGGTCTCAGCCTCTCAAATGCTGGGATTACAAGCGTGTGCCACCATGCCCAGCATTCTTTAAATATTCTTATATGCTGTTGTGAGCATTGTTTTCTTGGGAGGATTCTCCCATATTTTTAAGGTTTGAAATTTGAACTACTTGTTAGATTTTGGTACCAGCTATATTTTGAAATGTTAACTTGTAACACTTGCATTCTCCCTAGCTCATTTTAGCAGATTACAGCAAGACCCCTGATCTTGTCATCAATTGTCTTGATGTTTAAGGGTGCAAGTTCTTGAATGATTCCCATCATTTCCTTTCTTAACTCATCTCTACATCAGCCTACACAGTTGTAAAAATGGGAAAGCAATAAGTGCTGCTATCTCTTTCATTTTCAATGACTGGACATGGGCATAAAGGTCTTTAATGCTAACATTTTAATGTACCAATAAAAAAACACTTTAAAATTGCTTCCTGCAAACATGATTAGCAAAAGTTTTCTGTTAATAGGCAACCTGAACATATGAGAGATAGATCAACATTACCTCACTTTCATACATTGGCATAGAAAATCTGCATAAAATTTCACATTTTGTCCATTTACATATTTAAAGGAATAGAAATTAAACAGGAAAAACTATTCTGGCACACAAATACACAAATACATATTTATGCACCACTAACAATGGTTAGGTAAAATTTTAAGGGGAATTTACTAAAAAGGTAGGATATTTTGGAAGGACTTTTGGAAGGAGAATCAGAGATTTGTGATCTCATTTGTATTGCAATTGTTTTAATCTGAAGTGTGTAGGAAATTGAGAAGGAAGCAAACAGGAGTCAGTGTCTAATGCTAGATACCAGGTAGAAATGAGAACAACCTCAGGCTCCATCATTAAAAAATGGATAAAAGGCTAATTGTTATCTAAAAAAATCTATTGGTTATCTTGCAACATCTTTCTTTCTCTTTCTTTCTTTCTTCCTTTCTTTCTTTCGAGTACTGGGGATTGAACTCAGGGGCATTCTACTTCAGAACTATACCCCAGCCATTTTTATTTTTTATTTTGAAACAGAGGCTTAGTAAATTGCTAAGGCTTGCCTCAAATTTGCGATTTTCCTGTCTCAGCCTCCGAAGTAATGGAATTATAGGTGAGTGCCACCATGCCTGACCATTCTACTGTTCTTTCTAAATATATGTTGTTTCAATTACATCTTGTTTAAGTGGACTGTAGGGATTATCTAAGGAACTATATTTTAATATTATTTCTTTAGGAAGATATGTCAGAGTATCAAATGATAATCATAATTAGGGATTTGGGGCACAAGGACCATTTGTAACCTAAGGGACAGCATATCCATGTGACTGTACATGTATGTATATGTCACAGGACTTGTATCCCTATAAAAGATGTCACAACAGGATAATAAAATATGTTCTTTCAGAAATAGCCAAAATGGCATTGTGGAAATTCAGAGGACCATTTCAAGTGGATTCAAGCCAACACAATTCTCTGTTAACATCCTTGAAAAGAGGGAAATAGCAGTGTAAATGTCATGATACTTCTACCTTGAACCAAGAATAAACAAACTAAACAATCTGTTCAAAGTAGTTTTCAAACACATAAGCTCCCAAACTTTGATTTTGAAAAATGTTAGAAGTAGTTTACATTTAGGTAAGCAATGACAAGGAGCTATTAAAAGACCAAGTTTCCCAGATGCCCTATGATCAGGTTTCCAGCTGCATACTCATTATATATACTCAATTTTAAGAATTTTAATATACTAAAACCCAACCCCCAAAAACATTTCAGAACAAGATTGATTCATTATATAGTTTTCATGGTGTTTTAATTAGAGTTAGTTATATAAGTACTAATAAAATCTCATTTTCAGTCTTTGATGGAGATAATGACTACTTTGTTCTGGTTGTACTTTTTTCTTTTAGCAAGGTGTGGGTGGTCTGAATGGAACTAAAATCTCACCATTGTTTCTCTTGTCATTAATTCCATCAGCAAAGCCTCTGATTTCTTTAGACTATGAAAAAGTACCTAGTGATTAAGAATTACCATAATGCTTTTAAAATATTTTAATAGCAGCCACTTGCACAAAAGAATCAATGTATGAATGCAGTTTTATAATCGACACAATGTTAAATTTCAAAAAGGGATTTGAAGACCTGCACATACATAAATCTTCATATTGTTGATTATTGTATGTATTTTCTTTTACATTTTTATGAATAAATCCATATATTAGCTTTATCATTATGTATCTCTTTTATGTTTTTAAAATTTCTACTTATTAAAGGAGTAAAAATACCCTTCTAAATTTTAGGGGAAACAAAATTAACACACTAAAAATCAAGCCTCATTTTTTGCTATCCCTTATTTTGTTAATATTAAAACAAACAGCACATCCCATTGTGACAAATAATATTCATGTGCAATTTGGTTAGACATTTAGCAACTTGTTTAAAATTTTTTCAATTGAAAATAACAAGTTTTTAAGTGTAATTAGTCTGCAATCCATTCTGCGAGTAGCAGAAGAAAAATCCATGTACACACTGTATTTGGATTATGTAAAACTGTCTCTTTTGGGCTTGAGGTTTCTTTCAATTTAAAGTGAAAAGAAAATAATTACTTTGCTATATTTGCCAGTCAATTCATATTGTCAGTCTGATGGTAAGCTGTGACTTGTATATTTAATAATATTGATAATAATAATAATAATAACAATCCTTGTCACAGAGGGAGATTTACTTGTACCAGCCACTATGGTGTACATTTAAAAAATATATTATCTGTAACATTTCTAACAATTCCATCAGATTTTTTGTATTATCCCCATTAAATAGATAAGAAAACTGAAGCTTAGGGAAAGTTAGTATGTGGCAGAAATCAGATTTCAGTCTGGTTTGTTTTCTCTAAAACCAACACATTTTTCTACTAGACATTGCTACATATATTTGACTCAAATTATCTCTAGTTTGCTAAGGAGTCACTAATAAACTTATCCAGATTTTTATTAATAAGTATGTAAGAGAAAGATTGTGCTCTGTATGTTCTTTGTAGCCCCTAAAGCACAGAACATCTCATCTTGTTACTTAATGTACTTTTATATAGATCATATGTTTAGTAGATAAGATGAGCATGACTTGTTTTGCACTTGACAATATCTAGATTATAAATAGAAACATTATTTTATTCACATGATATTTTTATTCAGAGCTTATTGCAATTGGTATTCCATATTCAATGGTGAGAAATATATACACAATCTTTGTATTGGAATATCATAATGAAAGAAGTTATAGATAAGAAGAAAGAAGTTATAGATGATTTTGTGGGCATTTCTTTGAGGGAGAATTATTTACATAGGTTTGACAGGGTTTAAGGAAGCCAACAGTGACAGTGCTGTACTCCAATGCTAATAACAGTGGGAAATTTTTACTACGTCAAGGGGAAGAAGCAGTTCCAGTCAGGAAGGGAGCCTTGTGAGGGCTATTTGATAGGAGCTATGGCATTGAATGCAAGGCTGTAATCAAACCATGATGATACAATATAGCTGGGATAAATATTTGCATCTCACTTTCTTCCTGTCCTCCAGTCTCTTGAGTATGTGTTTCACTGGCCATCCTCACAAGGACTGAGAGGACAGAGGAGCCTGCTGATACAGTGCCTGTGAGTCAGCCTCAAGGAGCAGAGAGGTCGGGAAAGATGGACAATAGATATGGGTTGGGGGCAAGTGGAGGGTGACTGGCAAAGTCTCTCTCCTCATGACTCTTTCATTCTAGTATGGTGGTTTTCAAACGGGAGAGATTTTAGTCCCTCAGAGGACATTTGACAATTCCTCACAACGTTTTCCAGTTGTCACATCTTAGCCTTTGTGTGTAGAGGCCAGTAGAGGCCAGGGATAATGCTAAACATCATGCAATGCACAATATTGCACATCCACTCCCAACAAAGAATTTTGCAGCCTGAAATTTCAGTATTGTGGAGCTTCAGAAATTCTGTCTTAGTGTAGAAAAAAAAATAATTGTCAAATGATCATGAATGCGAAAATGAATACATGTGAGGATGAAAACCTTAGTGATTATACTAAGATTTGAAGCATGAATCAGAGATAAGTATACCAGGGAAGAGAGGAAAAGAACAGTTCAGATAGAAAAAGCACTATATGGAAATACCTAAGGTGAGGAGTTAGAAAGTAAATCATTAGGGAAAGAAGGAAGGCTGGTGGAATGGAATGCAGAGAAGTTCCATAAAGCTGTATTGCTAGGCAGTGGACAGATTGGGCAAGGACGTTTGCAGGATAGCTAAAGCAAATAGGAGCCAAGTGGACACTTAGAGAGGTAAAGTCAGGATCCAGCAAGATCTTGTAATTTTAAAACTGTTCCTTTATGACAAGATGGGAATGAACAATTAGAATAGGCCCTGTCTCCTTCCCACAAGAGACAATATGACTCAGTGATGGAAGGTACTCAGTCTTGGGGGCCAAATTCCCTAGGCATAAATCCTGTCTGGTTCTGATTATCTGTGTGACTATGAATAAGATAAAATTTCTGGCCCTGTCTGCTCATCTCTAAAATAGGAATAATAATGTTATGTTCTTCATAGTGTCATACAAAATTAAAATAAGTTATAAATGGAAAGGACACCATGACACTGCCGGACACATAGTAAACATGTTATTAATAATAATTACTATTATTACTATTATACCTGTTATTGTTATTGTTCTAAAGAAAGGGTTAGCAAATTATGACAAGCAGGCATATTTAGAGGGCAAGGGATTTATACAGACACTTTACAAAACAAGAAATACAAATGATCAATAAATGTATGAGGAAATGTTCAACATCATTAGCAATCAGAGAGATGCAAATAAAAATTACTGAGATTTCACTTAACGCCAATTAGAATGGCAATCATCAAAAACACAAACAACAACAAATGCTGGTGAGGATGTGGAGAAGTGTTGTTGGGATTGCAGAGTAGTGTAACCACTTTGGAAAACAGTATGGAGGATCCTCAGATGAATGGGAATGAACCTACCATATGTTCCAGCAATACCACTTCTGGGTATCTACCCAAAAGAATGGAAACCAAACTATCAGACCAATGCATGTGTATCTATGTTTATAGCCACACAATTCACAATAGCCAAACAGTGGAAACAGCCAAGATGCCCGTCAACAAATGAATGGATTACAAAACTATGGGATATGTACACAATGGAATTTTACTCAGTCATAAAGAACAAAATCACATAATTTGCAGGGAAATGGATGGAACTGGAAAACATTATGTTAAGTGAGATTATCAGATTATCTCCCTTAAAATGTGGGAGCTATGGAGAAAGTGGATCATAAGAGGGACTTTAGACAAAGAAGGAGAAACCTTAGATGAGCAAAGAAGGTGACTTAACTGAAGGTGATGAAGGGGTGGGAGGGAGACACCCTAATGCATGCACATGATGTACCTTCACAAACATATCAAATCAGTCACTAAATTGAACATGAGAAGAAGGGAAGAGGGAAAGAACAGGGTGGGATTTAGGGAAGGGTTAAATGAGAGATGTGCGCATCTATGCCTCTACCAGCTTGTACCTAACAAAAATGTGTGATTACAATGCACCAGTTAAAAAAAAAAAAAGAGTGGGAATGTAGCTCAGAAGTAGAATGCCCCTGTATTCAATCCCCAGAAACACACACACACACACACACACACACACACACACACACACACACACACACACACACAAAGTTCTTGTTAAGGTAGACTAGAAAAGAAAGTAGAAATTCTGACAGGTAATTGAAAATGAAAGGTAGATGCATTTTTGGAAAGTGAAATAAAGACTTAGAATATCTAAAGAGTATTGCTACAATGTCATCAGAGAACAATTGAAGCAACTCATGATTGCTAAAGTCCATAAGGCAAGTAGAACAGGAGTCTAGAACTTACTCTAAAGAAACAGATAGTAAAGATTTTCAGCTTTGTGCATCATATAGACTCTTCGCTAGCAACTTAAATTCTGCCATTATAATATGAAAATTGGCAGAGATGTGCAAGCAAATGTGCATAGCTGTGTTCTAATAAGACTTTGTTTATGAAAACAATTTCTTTTTTTTCTTTCTTTTGAGGTACTGGGGATTGAACCCAGTGGCATTCTACCTCTGAGCTACACCCCCAGCCCTATTTTTTATTCTTTATTTGGAAACAGGGTCTCACTAAGTTGTGGAGGGCCTCACTAAGTAGCTGAGACTGACCATGAACCCGTGATCCTCCTGTCTCAACCTCCCAAGTACTGGGATTACAAGTATGGGCCACCACGCCTGGCTTATAAAAACATTTTCTTCTTGAAGCAAGTAGATCTTTATATCACACACAAAAAATATGTACCAGATATATTGAATGGCATACATAGGAAAGACTGAGAACCAGTAGGCATACTTTTATAAAGCACATGTTAATTCCATATCCTATCCTCAATGGAATCCTTTGTTCAAATGAAAGCTCATGTGAGCTACTCGAATTGAAGAAATGGATGCATAGACCCACCCCATTCTCATTTGAAAGGGCCTTCCTGGTTTGCCAACCACCAGTTTCCCCAGAACTACTGTTAAAGAGGCTCACTTTTTCTCTAATATATGTTTTTGGCACCTTTGTCAAAAATCACATGAGTGTGGGTTTCTACCTATGCAGTTGGAGACTGACATTGATAAAATTATGTTGCATGCATGTGTGACTATGCCAGAATAAAACCCACTATTCTCTGTAAGTAAGTTGTACCAACTTAAAAAAATTGTTGACTATAGAGTAGCATTTCCTTGGATATTTATGCTAATCTTCCTTAATTTTTCTTTCCAGCACCAAATATTGAGTCTAAGAGTGCTCTGCCACTGCTCTATATACCAACTCTTTTTATTTTATTTTTTTTAATTTTGAGACAGGATCTCCCTAAGTTTCCCAGTCTGGCCTTGAACTTCAGTCCTCTTGCCTCAGTCTCCTGAATATCTTGGATTATAGACATGAACTACCATACCTGGTTCCTTTCTAGATTTTAAAGAACTGTAGTCTGCCTTGTGGTAGTGGGCAGGGGGGAGCTCTATCCCACACCAGGTTTAATGCAGGTATTTAATTTATAATACATTTCTCTGGTAAGCAGAGGTTAGGGAATCAAGGGAACCATAAGTTTTACAAATGAAATATTTATATTAATATATTTGATCTTCAGTCTTGAGACTTCACAACAGCATACATAATTGTTGGCACTGATAGTTTTACCCAGAACCTTCTTGCTTCAAAGCTCATTCTCTTTTACTCTATTATACTCTCAAAGGATATTTTGTAAGATCCAATTTTTATAGGTGTTTTGTATATGCTTTTTACTGATCTGTGAAACTTTTAGGTGCACGTTTTCTCTATTATGCAGATAAGGACTATGAATCTCAGAAAAAAATAAAAATTTTATTCAAAGTTATGAAGGATGATAAATAGCATAAATTGACTAAGCAATAAAACCTAGTTGTGGACATTCTGTCTTTTTTTTAACTAAATTGTGCGTTTTTAGTAGTTTTACAGACAGAAATAAAATAAAAAGGAGATTAAAAGATGAGTGTGATTACAATAATCATATTTCAAGCCAATAAAGAGAAGTATAGTATATTTTATCTCACAAAAATAGATCTACAATTCTTTGCTTAGACTATATGATTAATATATATTGGCTGAGTGGTATTTTGTTTCTTGAATGAATTTTCTCTTATTCTTGTTTCAATCGTATCTTTCTTATCTCTGAGGTAAAAATTGGTGCCTGTTCTTCAAAGTATATACCTAAGGTTACTATTAATATCACTGCACTGGGAAGAAAATGTTCATAAAGATCAACTCTACCCTGTGGTCCTTCCCCTCTATCAGAAAGAAATAGAGTAAGCAGAGACAACTACATAAAAAGAAACATGATTTTTTTTTTCTCTACAGGTGGTCAAATCATTTTAAGGGAGTAATTTAGACTAAAATTAAAGATTAGGCAAGAGCCTAAAGGCCATAGAGAAGGGTTTAGATGCTATTCCAGTGCTTTCCTAATCAGATTCTATGAGGATAGTAGGATAATTTTGCCTGACTCTTTATTAATCTGCATATAAACATGTATCTGTGTATTTCTGATTGCTGTGTGGAGAAAGAATTGCCAAGGCAATGGAAGAAATGAAGAGATTAGAAGTGATGTACTATTTTAATAATTTAGGTTTATCAGGGTTCTCCAGAGAAACAGAGTGATAGGAAAAACACACACGCGCACACACACACACACACACAAGAAAGGAGAGAGAGAGAGAGAGAGAGAGAGAGAGAGAGAGAGAGAGAGAGAGAGAGAGAGAGCATGAGAATGAAAATATGTTAAGCAATTGTCTCATGAGATTGTGGAGGCTGCGGGGCTGAAATCTTTAGGGTAGGCAGAGTTGGAGACTATTGAAAAGAGTAGATGTTGCAGTTGTGAATCCATAAAGAGAAGACTACTGGCAGGCTGGACATTTAAACAGAATTGCTGTAGTACCACCTGATACAGAATATTCTTTATTTCCAGGAGACCTGAGCTTTTTCTCTTAGTCTTCCACTGGTTAAATGAGGTCCACCCACATTATTAAGGACAATCTCCTTTATTTAAAGTTAGCTGGATGTAAATGTTAATTACATGTACCAAATACTTTCCTAGCAACATATAAGGCTAATGTTTGACCAAACAACTGGGCTGCATAGCTTAGCTAAACTGACACAATTTGCTATCACAGAGTTCACGTTGGTGGAAGTAGATAGAAGAAGAATTTGTAACATTTTGGAGGTACAGTCTACAAAACTCAGTGATCTGAGGGCCAAATTAGGGGAGAAATCAAAAATAACAGGTCTTTCTCATGAGCAGTGAATTTTGACAGCCATGATATAAATACAATGAATCTTTTTTTTTTCTGATTCTGTTGATTTCAGCACAAATAATCTGATTGACAAGGTAAGACAACTTCTGTTAAGTACTTAAATGGATAAATATTCTTGGGAAGGAATTCTGTTTGTATCTGTCTGGTTATATCTGGCTAATCCTAATGTAGATAAAACATTCACCATGCCTTCTCTTTCTCAATCAGAAATAATTGCATGCAAATAGTAATTGGCTTTTTGTGAAATAATATGAAATGGAAGGAAACATGGCCAAATATTTTTGGAAGGAATAGACTTTAAATGTGCCAGTTAAAGTGTCTTCAATTTTTTTATTGCCAATCATAGTAGGTCTCACTTTCTAATCAAACCTCACATGTGCTACACCAGTGAGTTTGGAAGATATAATATCTCTGTACGGTTGTTCACAATGTCATTTAAAAGCCAACAAAATAGAGCCTTGTCACATACATAAGTTTTGGAAGAAAGAAAGTAATACTATATGTGAACTAAATGTTACTTATTCTTTCTGTAGAATGTTGGACATTACTCCTGTTTTCCACCCATCTCTCCTTTTCTTAACTTAGAAATTATATAGAAAGTTTTGGAGAAAAAAATAGACATTTTTTGAAAGCTGATTCATAGTGTTATTTTTTTTTAAATAATGAATGTAACATCAAATATATAAACAGAAAACCATTCTGGACATTGAATATTAGGAATTAAAAACACAATGAAACATGTTCCTAAATTAATTTATAGAGGTTGATGGATACTTTTGCTTCATTTTATTTCAGAAAATATTTGCCTTTCAATATTATACATTCATTACTATAAATAATCATTGAAACAATCAATAAATCATAAAATTAGATTCTCAAACTAAATTATTAATTTTGCATACAATTTCAATTAGATTTAGACAAATTTCATTTATCTTAGCTAATTACATGAGTCTCCTCTTATCTGTGGTTTTGTTTTCATGGTTTCAGATACCTATGCTCAACCATCATCTGAAAATATCAAATGGAAAAATTCCAGAATTACCTAATTTCTTTTTTTTTTAAATTTTTTATTGTAGTAATTCGTGCAATATAGCATACATCTTTGTTAAGTACAAATTGTTAACAACATATGTGCACACAAGTCTCATTTGACCCCTTCCCCGATTCCCACCCCATTCCCTCCCCCTCTCTCCCCCTAAGGTTCACTTTAGTGAGTGACCTTGATATGATTGTGTAGGTACATCATGTGCTTTAGGGTGTCCCTTTGCCCCATGCATCCGCTACAATTAAATCAACTTCTTTGCTTATCGAGGATCTCTCCTTTTCATCTGGAGACCCTCCTATGCCCCATCTTCTCCCTAGCATCCACATATTAGGGAGAACATATGCTTCTTAACTCTTTGTGACT
>PVLC010000932.1:68424-167445 GCA_004027655.1 Graphiurus murinus | reverse complement strand
TTTTTTTTTTTTTTTTTTGCGGTACTGGGGGTTGAACTCCGGGGCATTCTACCTCCGAGCTATACCCCCAGCCCTATTTTTTATTCCTTATTTTGAAACCGGGTCTCACTAAGTTGCGGAGTGCCTCACTTAGGTAGCTGAGGCTGGCCACGAACCCGGATCCTCCGGTCTCAGCCTCCCGAATGCTGGGATTACAAGCGTGCGCCACCACGCCTGGCTTAAATGTGACATTTTCGATAGGCCTTGTTTCAGCTAGGTGTGGTGGTGCACGCTTGTGCACACTTGTAATCCCAGTATTTGGGAGAGTGAGACTGAAGGATCCAGGTTCACAGCCAGCCTCAGCTACTCAGTGAGGCCCTCTAAAACTTAGTGAGATCCTGTTTCAAAATAAAGAATAAAAAATAGGACTGGGGGTATAGCTTGGAGGTAGAATGCCCCTAGGTCCAATCCCCAGTACCACAAAAAAAAAAGAAAGAAAGAAAAGAAATAGGCCTTGTTTCCTTCTCATAGAGGGTGGGCGATTCAAGGAATATCATGTGACATAATGGGGGGTTTGTGGCCTTAACTTCCATGATTCCTCTCATCCATGATCTCTTTCCTGAGAAATGGAAAAAAAGGAAGCAAATGGGTTATCTATGAGCACTTTTTATGGAAGAATAACTTCCTAGGAATTGCTGACACTTACTGATGGATGAAGTTATTTAAAAAAAATATTTTCCACTAAAAGGGCGAAAACATGAATGAGATACTCTCCAAGTGCCTTCTAATTTCTTAAAAACTAAGAAATCATCCCTCTGCCTACTCATGGCTGTCCTGCATGATCAGCGCTTTAGATCCAAGTGTGACAACCAGATGAAACCAATCCCCCATCCCTGGACGAAATGCACCCGGCAGGAACACACTGTACAGTTGAGCCGAAGGGGAACTTTCCAATGCCAAAGTGACTCACGAGCTTCAAGCACACAGCAGACCACAGCAAAAGTCCAGGACCAGAGTATCAAGATTCATCCTGAGTCTGCCTGTGGGCAATTTTATTCTGATATTCTGCCACCCTGCTACTCCACTCCTGAAGTCAGCACAATGGAACTCAGCAACTGTTTTCAAGTCTTGCAGTCTTGCATACACACACACACACACACACATACACACACACACACACTCGCACACATGCACACAGTTGTGTTTAGGTAGTGTGCATCTACAGGTACATGTGTATGTACCCACATGGTATGTGTGTGTGTGTGTGTGTGTGTGTGTGTGTGTGTGTGTGTGTGTGAGTTTGAATGTTCAATGCATTTCATTTAAACAATTATGCCCCGGGCCTAGGACATTTCCTAGGGTTTGATGACTGGCTAATGGTAAGTGATGGGCTTTGCACCATTAATTCCAGGATTCTGTTAATCTCTAGGATATCCCCTTCCCTGAGAGTTCCACTATAACAAAAATGTAAAACAATCTCTGCAAGTGCAAAGGGCACAGATTAGTTTTACTGGGGCGGGGTGGGGGGGGGCAGTTTCAGATGGGACTCTTTTATACCCTCTAGTTGGCTTTTTCCAGTGAAATGGCCTGGATTCCCTCTCAGGAGATGAATTGATGTGTAATTGTGGTCCCTGAATATTTTGTTTAAACCTCTATGAATCAACCTACTCAGCAAGGCCTTGCATGCAAAATCTCCTCTTCTCCAGTTTCTCCCTCAAGTTCCAAAAGCAAAGGAATGGCACAGGAATGAAAAAAAAAATATTCCATGCTGCAATTTTTTTTAATTGCTATATGGGCAAAACAGGTGCTGAAATGTGAAACTCTTTAGAGGAATTTTCTCCATGGAAGAAATCAGAGCTAACACCAGCCTAAAGTGAAACTGGCTTTATGTGGAATGTCGTGCAAAAGCGGTGCCTATTCACAGAAGATCCATCGATGACTGTCCCCAAAAAAAAGACAAAAAAAAAAAGTATACTGTCACTTTAAGAAAAAATAAACTAAAATATGAACTACCAAAAACCCTGCCATTTCCAGCCTGGGCTTGATTAATGATTTTTCTATCTAATAAAAGGTTCACAAACCATCTGTTTTTCTCCCTAATGCCTTGCCCAAAGGTTTTTCGTTCCTATTTCAGGCTCGGGGCCAACTGACATTCCACTCTTTTTTTTTTTTTTCCAGCCTTGTAAACAAACCCTTCTCTCTTTTTAATCTTCCAGTGCTGTTTCCTACCCATCGTTATGCATATTCATTGCGAGTAAACATTTTTAGTGTCTACACTTAATCTCTTCCACTGGCAATTACTGTTCTATGCTGTTTTGTAATGCAGAAGGGCCAACGCTTTCCGTTCTAATAACAGCTGGGCCGCAGATGGGGCCTGCAGTCATTGTAGAAAATAAAAATTTACAAGATGCCAGTGGAATTTATTTCAGTTTTATGGAGTCACAGGAGGAACCTTTCTGTTATCCGCCTTCAGTGAAATCTGCAGGCACAAGGCAAGCTTTTGACATTTAATCAAAGGGGGGTTCAGGTAGGGTCTGGAACCAGGCAAGGAAGAAAGCAGGTGGATCATATTAGGCAGTGCCATGGTTAATTTATTTAGAAGTGATTGGCTTAGATGTACGCGGCCAATATTTGACATCGTGTATATATCTTGTTTAGCATCCTGCCTCTAAATTGTTACCACTGGAGAGACAGTGAGCTGTCACTGTGGGCCGAACCAGGTGTTTGATCGGGTTGCTACTTAGAGGTGCTGGTGGGGATGGCACCCCACTCACCAAAGACCAAGCATTTTGTGTGGTTTCTAAAAGTCGATTCATTCTTACCCCACCGCCTGGCTGTCTGCGCCGCAGCTAAGTGCTTCTTCAACAGGACCCCGGAGTGTGCGAACCGGCTTTCGAATATGGGCTGCAACCTTTCCTTTAACAATGTGGTCTAACTGGAAATTTTCTGTTACATGACTCGAGTATGTGAAAATGGATTTATTTGAAAGGCTTAAATTTCCGATGTACGCTGTGTAATGCCGATCCCGGGTGGGATTAGAATTGTGCCGTGACATATTGAGCAGCCCGCGTGCAGTGGTTAAGAGCTAACTACGACGCCCGAAATGAAAAAATAAATTGCCGCACGCACACACTATAAAACTGCAACCCAATTCGCATGCAATGCTCTTTCTTTCTGGAAGTACTCACGGTGGCTCTTGAACCTAGACTGCTGGATTCCTCGCTCTGTATCCCTTCCTGACCCCCAAACCTTTCCCCCTAAGTGGAGAAAGGGAAGCCCAGAAAACCACCCAAGGATATCCCACAATTAATTGAAAAAGTGAACCTGGGTTTCTGGACCAGGTGAAGCCTATGCCAAAGGTGCTTATGTTTTAACATTTGGGGCCTTCTTTTGCCACACACCTTCAGCTGGTTGCCTAGCAACCAGGAGAGACCCACTGAGCATGCTCACTGAGAAGCCTAATTGCTATCACAATTTACTTCTGTGTGTGTGTGTGTGTGTGTGTGTGTGTGTGTGTGTGTGTGTGTGTGTGTTTAAGCCCATTAACCAAAACAGGATGTTTTCCTTTTTGAAGGACAAGTAAGGTCTGCGAGGATTTGAAAGGTAAGAGTATATTTTGGTACCAAAACAAGTTATTAAATGCCAATGCCAGGCACGTATGTTGGGTGCACATAATCATAAAAATTGGAGCAGATTGACATTAAATAAAGTGTAAATCCCCATTTATTCCGATTTTTATAGACTCATTTCTTTTATTCTTATCTCTTTTTTTGATAAGAGAGTTGTTGAGTCAGAGGAGAAAAGTGGAATTTTATGTCACATGATCAAGTATATTTTAAAAACCTTATTAAAGAATTTAAATTGATAAAATACCCTTCCATGCCCTTTCCTTTTCTTTTCTTTTTCTGTTTTTTTTTTAATTTCCTAATGATTCCAACTCTAAAGCTAAGAGTTAGCTCTCTTAATCTTTTCACAAAGGCAAGAAGTAATTTTGTGTACCTCAGAGAGAAAGTCAATTTTTCCAAACTTTAAGGCAAAAAGAAAAAAAAATCCTCACATTTCAAGTTAGATTAATCTATCCATTTAAATCTCATCTCAGTTGCATCATTTTCCTATGTCTAGATATATACATTAAGTAAAATATCCTTAGAACATTAAGTATCTATTTAACTAGCTTTGTTACTAAGCAGAATGCCTTTTAGATGGGATTTTATATATGGCTTAAAACTACATTTCCAGGATTTTTCCCTATATGTTTTTCAATTTTTCTAAATTATTTTTTTTAAAAAATTGACTCTTGTTCTTTTTAACTTTGCATATTTTATATGGTATCTTTTATTTGCATAAATATAGGGATTCTAATAAGGGAACACTTTTTTTTTAACTTTTCAAGACCCCATCTCATGTCTGGTTAGTCTTATAGAACCACATGCCACCCATTTTTTGTACTGAATTGCTTTCGGGCTGGGAAAAGTTCTTGGAATGAAACTCTCCCGTTCCCCTTAAGGAATGGAGATGAAATAAGCTCATGAGGCAGGGCCAATGCGCTTGCTTAAACCTTGGATATACTGCAAATCCGATTTCCTGCTTCCACCTCATCCCCCCGCCCCTTTAATTTTTTTTAGCTGAGGCATTCTGGGTAGAAAGGTAGTGCTGACCCTGCTCCTGGTGTCGATGCTAGAGGAGCACAGGCGAACTCTGGGCAGTGACACTACTTCTCTAAGGATAAGAGTGCGTGTGCGTGTGCGTGTGTGTGTGTGTGTGTGCGCGCCAAAGCACAATAGTTGGTGTGTACGCACGTCCCCCAGAAACAACAGCAGAGGGAGCAAAATTTAGCACAGAAACCATGCTTCCCAATGTCTTAGCATTGGTAAGAATTCCGGAGACGTACTATATAAGAAATTAATAAAAATCAAATGATTTCATTTCATTACGATTAACCTTATTATGCCTAGAAGCAGGTCAAGCAATGTGGGTAATGAAGAGCTAAACAAGGGTAATTGGTGTAGTCAGGAGACCTGGGGCCAGCACTTGCGAACAGGATAATAGAGCTGGGAAAAGGGCACTTGTTTCCTTTTTCCTTCCATTCCAAAAAACTACCAACAACAACAAATTTAACTACATACACATATACACACAATGTGCAATGTGTGTGTGTGTTTAATTCCATGGCTGGAAATACTTAAGTTCCATTTATATAGTTTCACATATGTTCTTTAATATGTGAATATATATGCTCCTTAAGGAAATCTCTCTTCAATTTTATTCATGTTGACAACCCTCTTTTCTTTCTCCCCTCTTCCTTCCTTCTGTCTCATTGGTCTCTCTCACATACTTAGGAAGGAATGTGCACATGCACACACACACATGCACACACACGTGCACACACATACACACATGCACACGTTTGCAGCTCACAGACTATGCAACCATCTTAGCCCTTGATGTTTCACAGCTCCTAAAATGTTGAAAGAGGAGAGCAAGTTTCCAATTTCTGTTTTACCCTACATCTCACAGGTGACTGGCCTAAAGGGACTTTGTTCCCCCCAGCCCCTGCTTAATGTGGCTGGCTCGGCCCAGCTCCAGCTAAATCGCAGCATTGAAATCGAATATGAACATTTGGGAGTCGAGGGTGATGAGAGCTTTTATGAACAGAAAGAATTGAGGCAATTGTTTGGGTTTTTGCTCTCCCTGTCAAAGTCGGATCAGAATCGATTGTTTCCTCTCTCTGTGCTCATTTTTCTATTTTAGTGCATCGATGATATCTGGACCCATGTCGTCTTCAAGGTTTCTCAACCTTAATCTCCTGAAATCCTGTAGAGTGTGTCAATTAGAACTCCATCCCAGCAAATACATCTTTACATTTCTGTGCAGCTAATTCAATGCATTCATTTGAGTACATGGCTCTTAAATATCTTCACTTTAGCATATAGATTTTTTCCTCATTCTCTGCTTCCTTGCGTTTGCCTCTTTCTTCCTCCCCACCCTGTTCTCCTGCCATATTTCAAATACTTCCTTAAATTCTGCATGCTCCCCCCCAAAATTCTACTGGTTTCAACTAATAAAAACCTCTATAATGCAGCCATCCCCTCTTTTATATAAATACTGACATTTTGGTTTTGATGCAGCAAAAATGGTAAACTAAATTTATATGGAGAAATTCAAAGCTTAAGAAGAAAAAGTTATTGGATTCTCATATATAGTATGCTCTTCTCTTGGTTATAAAAGAAAACTATTTCCTTTACAGGTTCTATACAAAATGGCACAAATATTGCAAATAACATCAAATGATCAAATTTCCATGCATGTATATGTATATATATATGGAAATATATATATTTCAGACTGTGTGAAGGCAAATTAAAAACTGAAAGTGTCTAATGGATGCTTTTAAAGTCTTCAAGAATTGCAAAGCAGTTTTCCTTATCAAAGTACATTTGAGTCATTATTCTTAAGAGTATGCAGGACTCATAATCGAAGAAACCAAAAACAACAACAAACTCCAAAATATTGGGAAATGCATGGTACATGCAGTGTGCATGTATACATTTTCCTTTTTTGAAATAAGAGAAAATTTTCTTATTTAAAAAAAGGAAAATGTATACACACATCCTGGTTTATTATAATTGAAATTCTCTTAGGATACAGAGCATAGGTAATAAATGAGATTGTACAGTTATCAAAAGCCACAGACAGGAAAATCTCCTACTGACTTGATGGATGATACAGATTTTTCAGAGATTTGGGTAAAAATTGTATATATTTTTCTCCTACAAAACAAACATCTATATGCAAATTTCATTGAAACAGATAGAGCAATGCTTAAATTGGGAGAGATAGAATCAGATGTTTTTTTTATTATGGGTTTGAATGCTATAGAAATGGTTTCTGGATGGAGTTTTTTTCAGTAGAAAAAAATCACAAAATATTTAATAATGCATACCTAACGTTTATTTTCTTATTAGTAATTGTTATGAAACCAGAATTCTTTGCCAGCCTATCTGACTGCACCTGTTACTAGATATTTCCAAGAGACTCACACACCAATTTTGTCTGTGTGCACTGGGTATATTTCCCGTTGTTTTGATTGTACAGTCTGGGCACAGGCAGTTTGCATTCAAATAAGAAGGCACATTTTATTCAAAGAGAGAAAGTGATGTCCTTGGAACTTCAACCTTAATGAAACACTTTTTAAAAGGACACACTGATTGGAATGGGAAGAGATCCAAAGAGAGGAGGGAGGGTGGTGTGTGACAGACAAGAAAGGGAAGTGGACCAGATCAGCAAACTAAGATTATAGTATCCAAGCGACTTTTTAAAAATCTGTCTCCAGTCATTACAGGCACATGGTGTAATCTTGTAGGGAGAATGCCCCTGCAGAGTGCAAAGAAAGTTTGCCCTAAAAGCTGAGTTTCTGCAGAATGAATTCTAAATATTTCCTCTTGTCTTAAGAGTTTTCAGTCCTAAATTGCTTAAATGATTAGTTGAAGTTCCTCTGACTAATTTCAGCAGAAGTAGCATTTCTAGCTGGTTGGTTTGGGCATCAAAACGAACCTGTGTCTTCGGACATCTGTACTATAGAGACACCCTTATGCTAAAACTCGACTCCAGCACTACCCTTAACAAAAATAGCACATTTCCGTTCATGCAGAACGGTGATTAGACTTTCCCAACACAACTCATACTTTTTAAAAGGCGCGTCAGAATTTTAAAGTGCATTAAATAAAGGGCATTGGCACATTAATGCAGCTCCCTTTGAGGAAAGATGCCACATAATTTCCGCTGAACCGTTGCACAAACCTTCAATAAAGAAAGTTCTCAAAGGAAAAAAAACGCCCATACACATATTCTTGATGCTGCAAACAGTGTCCTTGGGAATTAAATGACTTTATATGTATATAAAGCTAAGCCTTTAAGGTGCTTTGTTTTACTTACTTAAGGAAGAGTGAAAGATCCCAGGGGACTGTTGTTTTGTTAACTTACTTTAAATATTCTGCAGACACAGGATCTTCTTCTACTGCTTTTTTTTTTTTTTTTTTTTTTTTTGATAGGTGCTACTTTTTTCCACATCTAAATATGCATTTATAAGAAACATGGCTTTCTGCATTAAGGGCTTTCTGTGTTAATGGAACCATGGCGTTGTAAACATGCTGGAAGAGTAGCAGGAACAGTGTGACAGGTGGATTAGCTCCCTCTTCGCTTTGGCTCTTGCCTGCTCGTCTCTGGCAGCTGTGCAGACGTAGTTTATGCCACGAACGAACGATAAGGGTTGCACGCATATAGAATACTGGCATTATGTCGCGCGCCCAGTTTGCTGTTCTATGTCATGGTGTTCAGGCTTGCTAAAAGTGACATTGAAAATACAAAATGCGGTGGCACACAAAACCCAACCCCAAATTAGGCAGTCTTTCAAGACTGCGAGAGACTTCACCGAATGGCTGCAAAATCATCCACAGCAGCTGGAGACACTTGTTTGGGGGATATTTTTTTCCTTCCGTGGCCAAGCATATTTCGAAGTTAAATTTCTTCACCAAAGGAAACTGGAAAGACAGGAAAAATAGTGGCCAGTGAACACCTTAAGAGTTTTTGTAGCTTGTTTGGGTTAGAAAGAAATGTCTGTTTCAGTTTGACATCTTTTTTTTTTTTTTTTTTTTTCTATTTACTAAGCCTATGTCAGTCATACTTACGGTCAGGTTGGAACACGTAGAAAACAAAAGAAAAGAATTTTTGCCTCGAGCAACATTCATAGCAGGATTGGTCTTCTGGATGGTGGACGTGCTCCCAGAAAAAAAGATCTGGTAGCTCAGCCTGCCCAGATGATTAAGCTGGACGAGTTAGTCAAGTTCATAGTTTAAATAATGGCTTTCACCTGTAGGCTGCTAGCCATGATCAATTTCGCCAAGAGAAATATACAAAAGCGCTCCATGGGACATATCACCCCCTTTCTAAAGCACACGTGGCACCATCATGCCTGGTCGTTAATGGTTTCTTTATGCCTGATCATTTCTCTGGCTTTTTGCTCCTAAAACCTGCCATCTCTCAACTCTTCTCTTCTTCATTCCCTGTCATTTGTGCACTATAACCTGTCCAGATTTCCTATACTGCACTCATAAACTGCCCAAAACTGGGCCAACCAAGATAGGGTGAGAATAGACAAGGTCACCAGAAATATTTACTGGTCACTAATAGTTTCCAGTCTTGGTTTAAGCGGGAGGAGGGAGGGCTAAAATTTTTTTCTAGGCAAAATTCGAGCATCAAAGACCCAAACTGTTACATCCCTAGAAGAAGAGGTATTCCCCCCGTCCTTGAGACACATAACTAAAACAACATGGTAAAGCTTTTCTTGTCATGAAAACACGGCAATTTATAAATAAACACAGGGTATTAATTCCTCATGTGTTGAGGTGCCACGCAGAATTTCATCAACGTTGAATTCGCAAAATTACAAAAGAAAGTGCTGTGGGCAATTTTTAGAATGTTCTAGTGACATGGGCATATTTTGAAAAATAAAACATAAGACTGAAACACTTACCACCAGAAAGAGATTCTTTTGAGCAAGCCTTTTGAGATGTCAGAGACCAAGGCTCAATTTTCCTTCCATGAGAAAATGAATTGCACATTTATCTCAAGGGACAGATTACAGATTTTATAATTCTGGTAGAACAACGTAGCACAGCCTCAGCCTCCCACATGTGTATACGTTACTGTGGGGGGGGGGGGTGAGATGCACAAGCCCCATTAATAATAGCAGTTGCATGCTTAATTTAATGTGCACTGCACTGAAAAATTACTTCTTACTATCTAAAATAAGATTCAGGAAGAAGAGCCTGAGAAATCAGGAGCTCTTCCAACATACCTTCCCAGTCCCAGGTGAACAGGTTGCTGGTGACGTACATCATTTAACAGATGAAATCTGAGGGCATTGTTCATGGATACCCTCAGGGCAGACTTAATGTGAACTAGAGATCAAGGACCTGCTCTCAACAAAGGAAGAGAAACATTGTCAGAACCTTGCAATTCTTGATTCTTTTTACATGCAAGCAAGAGGAATACAGAGATGTTACCGACAGATGCTTCTCATTGTGAAATATACAGAAATTAAAGGGCAGGTAAGACATGGAATGGGAGGCCTAAATTAGTGGCTCAGATTTATATCTAAATAATGAATTGAGTGGGACAGGGAGCCTCCTGTGTGTGTCCACTAAAACTAACTCTTTTACTGCTGCTTTTATGTGTGTGTGTGAGTGTGTATGTGTGTATGGTACTAGGGATTGAACCCGAAGATGTTCTAATTTATTTTTTATTTTGAAACAGATTCTCTCTAAGTTGCTAAGGGTCTCATTAAGTTACTGAGGCTGGCCTTAAATCTGCGATTTTCCTGTCTCAGCCTTCCAAGCACTGTGATTACAGGTGTGCGCCACCATGACCGTCTTACCATTCTCCAACATTGTAATACAACCAATGAGGGTCGCCGTCGATGTATTCACATTTTTGTAGAATTTTAGGACTTAAAGATGCTACTGAGACTCTTATCCTACTTCTTCTTTTTTTTTTTGTTTTTTGGTTTTTTTTTGTGGTACTGGGGATTGAATTCAGGGGCATTCTACCTCCGAGCTATGCCCCCAGCCCTATTTTTTTTTTATTCTTTATTTGGAAACCGAGTCTCACTAAGTTGCGGAGTGCCTCACTAGGTAGCTGAGACTGGCCGCGAACCCAGATCCTCCGGTCTCAGCCTCCCAAATGCTAGGATTACAAGCATGCGCCACCACGCCCGGCTCTTATCCTACTTCTTGAGTCTTAATTAGCCCCATAAAATAAAATACCTGATTTTCCTCTAGAGAGGAAACTTACCCCAACATTTTTAACTGGGACTTTTATGACCTCCTCAAAAACCCTTTGGTCTGGGCAAAAGGGCCTAACTCATCACCCTTTGTTAACCTCCCCAATTCTCCATTTCCACTGATGGCACTGCCATTATTTCTAGGACCCCAAATCTCACAGTTATTTGGCCGCCTGTTTCCCACATCCAAATCATCAAGAGCTTATGCCTGCTGTATATCTGAAGACTTTCTTTTCTTCACCTTCTTCTTTTCACTCCCCCTGCTAGACACCAGCTCAAGCACCCCCCGTCTCCCTCCTGAGTCTCTGTGAGCCCCTGCCTCCTTCTCCCTGGCTCCATTTCTCATCTAACACCTGGTCTAGCCAGGAGCTCCAGGAAATGACTTTCTCACCATATTCGAACCTTGTCATTCTATGACTCAGTGTAATACTGCTTAGCCTGGTAGTCAATAGCTTGTGATACTTCTCCAGTCTATTTTTATGGCTTCATGATATAGAAAAAAGACAATAAGCTAGGCATTGGGGCACATTGCCTATAATCTCAGTATATAGGAGGCTGAGACAGGAAGATCACAGGTTTGAGACAGTCTCAGCACCTTAGTGAGACCCTGCTTCAAAATAAAAAATAAAATATGCCCCTGGGTTCAATTCCTAGTGCCAAAAATTAAAAATAAAAAAAAAAAACAACTCCAGAAGATAGAAATAATGTGTCCCAACTCATCATTCTCCATCACTAACCAGCTATGCTAATAAGGACAAGTCCTTCCGTCTCTCTTGACTTCAGTGATTCCAGTTGTACCAGATGTTACCTTCCTTAAATTGAAAGAGCTGGTCTAGTGCATCTCATGAATGTCTATTCTTGAAAAGTCACGGTTTCCGACCCTCGCTATCACTGTGTGTAGATCCTATGTGGTAAGGGATAGCTAAGCTAAGTTCTCCTCCCTTTTAGCTCAGTTTGCACTCTCACATCTTCTGGATTGCTTCATCCAAATGTTCCCATAGGAGTTTTTGTTCCATTGCTTTAGTGAGGACCTAGGCTCGGGGCATGAAAAGGCATAGAAAGTCCGAGCAGCAGTGGCTTGATCCGGGTTAAAGATGATTGGTTTTCCACATGCATTTCTCAGTCTTAACCCTGCTATGAAGCTGCTGTGCCAAAGCAGCTTGCTGGGACCACAGCTGCCATGGGCCACATGGAGAAGCAGCCCAGGCTCCTTCTCTCTCAAGGTCTTGCCTTCATCTGCATCACTGTGGAACAGGAGACCCCAGAGGAGAAGCAGATCTCTCACCCAAGGAGGTAACCCAAACGTACCTGCATGCAGTCCATTCGTATCCCAGAGACCAGAACTGACAATGCCACACTTACTTGCAAGAAGGTTTGAATATAGTCTTTATTCTGTATGACCATAAGCCCAGGGAATCAGGGACTCTTACTAAAGAAAAAGCAGAGAATATAGATATTAGGATCTGGTTCTACACCAGACACCTATTATCATACTTCTGTTTCATATCACAATGTATATAAGAATGGGGTAAGTTGTAGTTGAGGCGACTCTAGAAAAAAGCCCTGTGAGTCTCCCATTTCACATGGCTGACCCTGAGCTCACTGGAAAATCTAGGCATTTGAGGAAAATGAGCTTCTCCAGGACTCGGATCCAATATGCAATGATCAGGGCGCCACCTATGCAGGCAGGTGTGGGGAGAATGGGAGAATGTAATAGCAATGCACAGGTTAGCTTCTGGCCTGGCAGCAGAGCTCTCTTTTTTGAGGGTGCCCAGAGTCCCTCTCCTTCCTTATGGAAACAGAACCCTTACTTCCTCCTAGAACAGGCCACTTTCTCACTCTGCAGGGCAGGAGTGGGTCACAACTCAAGTAGAGGAGGATATAAGAGGTGGCAAGGGGCAATGTTGGTGTCAGAAGTGGGATGGTTTTAGCCAGGCGTGGTGGCACACACTTGTAATCCCAGCATTTGGGAGACTGAGACCGGAGGATCCAGGTTCTCGGCCAGCCTCAGCTACCTAGTGAAGCACTCCACAACTTAGTGAGACCGTGTTTTAAAATAAAGAATAAAAAATAGGGCTGGGGGTATAACTTGGAGGTAGAATGCCCCTGAGTTCAATCCCTAGTACCCCCCCCCCCAAAAAAAAGAAGTGGGATGGTTTTACTGAAGGCTCCATAGAGCTCCCTGGAAAGGGCTCGAGGAGGGCTGTCTTGAGTTGTATCTCCTCCTTTACTCCCTGCTTATGCCCTTGGACATCCACGCTGTCACTCATTCCCACAACCACAGCCCTGTCCGAGCATTCCTCCCCACTTCCTTAGCTACAGAAGCATTCCTGGTCTCGTAACCAAGATGAATGACGGAAGCCGAAACCACTGGTGGCCATTTTTGCCAAGATGTAGAGAGAAAAAAAAAAAAAATACCTGAGAAAACTCCAAAGTAGAGAAAAAGCATGATTCAGAGAAGAGGCCAGAAAGTATTTCAAGAATTATTTGTGCTTCCCAATCCAAAAATGCTCAGAAACTGTTCATCTTTTACACCTCCCATGTGAGCTTTTTCTTGGTGATACTGGGGCTGGAACCCAGGGCCATTTTACCTTCAAACTACACCCCTGGCTCTATTTTATTTTATTTTTTATTTTCAAACAAGGTCTCAGTAAGTTGCAGAGAGCCTCACTAGGTTGCCAAGGCTGGCCTTCAACCTGCAATTCTCCTGTCTCAGCCTCCCAAGTACTGAGATCACAGACGTACACCACCACACCTGGCTTCCATTTGAGTTTTAATGCTTTCCATTTTTTTGCTCAAGCTAGATTCAGTTGTCTTTCTGTCACTTGCACCCAGAACATACCTCGCGAATAGCACCTTCAAGAAATTCTCATCCCAGTGGAGGCAGAAAACACTAAAATGACTAAGCTCCAACCAACCCCACACAGGCCAATCCTACACATTCATAAGCAATAATAATAACTTCCTCTTACATTTCCAGAAAAAAAAATGGTAGAACTTATGAGCTTTTACAATAACTATGCATTGACCTTTGTGCAGATACTAATATTGGTATTGTAGACGACAATATTGATATCTATTACTTTATAGGCGAATCTTAATATTTCCAAAGTCTCTGAAATAAACTCCTTCAATGAAATGTGTGAGACAGCTCCCCTGTTGTTTAACATTGATTAAATTTTAAAGAGAAGTTATTTTTTCTTGTAGCTAATATGCAGGCGAGAATCTCATCCATTATATTCTTGGGCGGCCTTGAATCATCTATGGCTTCTGCATGGTGGAATTCACCAACCTTGGGTCCTTCTGAATATTTCATTTAAGGCTCCCACTTCATGCCAAGGGCAGAATTCCATAGCCTTGGGCCTTCGCTCAAGAATGCTTTCTTTTCAGGGTGAGCCAGGACAAACTTAGGTGCCTCGAGTAGAATCCACTAAAAGCAGACAATATACTTGGTGCCTGGACTCTGGGGCTTCTCGAGGCCCAGTTCACACTTGAGAGTGGATTTGGTGCTAAGTCTTCCGCTTGTTTGAAAGGGATTATCAGAGCCAATGAGAGAAGTTTTGGAACCAGGACAGATGCTAAATTTTGGGCCCATCAGCACGCAAGACTGACTTGGCCGGTGAAAAATCACCAGAAAGCTCGAGCCAATTCAAAAACATCCAAGAGCAGCACCAGGACCTCTGGGCTGGCAAGAAGGTCCCTGGCTGTTCCCTCCTGTTGGCAGTGGCAGAGAAGCTAGAGCCACGATGGTAATGTTCAGCTGTAAACCTGCAGGCAGCTTGCTGGGCTGGGCACAAGGCGGAGCCTACGTAAATAGGTTCCCTTTCCAAACCTCAGGCTCTGCCTCTGCACTTGCCCAAGCCCACCCTGCCAAGCTGGAACCAGGGGTCTTCTCCAGAATCCCCTTCTCCTTTTCCTCTCTATACTCAATTTATCATCACCCCCCACCCCAAGCTCCTCAGATCTGATCTCCCTCTCTCCCCTGTTGAGTTGATTCTCCAGTCACCTGCCCTGGCCATGCTGGTAACGGGTTGTTTTTTTTGTTTTTGTTTTTGTTTTGGGGGTTTTGTTTGTTTGTTTGTTTTCTGATTTCCCTGACAGGACCAGCATTTGCATAGATAGAGTTGCAGCCTCCCCAGGAGGCCTGGTTCAAGCCTGCATGGATGTTTGTGGGGGCACAGGATACTGTCATTTCTGCTCAGTGATGCCTGACATGTTCATAAATAATAATAATAATGATAATAATAATAATAATAATAACCTGCATAAACATTACTACGTGCCTGTCACTAATCTAATAGCTACACCTCTATTAGCTCACTTAATCCTTTCAAAATTAGAGACGAAGTTTAAAACGGCAAAATGTTTGGCAGAGGTTGCTCCAGCCGAAATTCATATACTGAAGTGTTTATGGCTGACTGCAGACCTGGTCCTCTTATAATCTTTTATAAGTGTGCAGAAGAGATGAAGACAAAAGAGAAGAAGTTGTGTGTCACAGCGGGCGGAAGAGGGTGGAGAAAAGGAAGCCCTGGCACATACACATTAGCAGGAAAGAATCACCTACCTCGCTCTAGTGCTCTCTTCCCACCTTTCCCTCCATTCCATCTAATATATCACACATATTGTTTTGCAGGAGTATTATATTCCTCTTTCCAAGCCCTCATCTCATACTCCTGCAATAGCTCCCCAGGAACCCTAAAAAGAAATTAAACTTCCACCAACTTCCAGCAGCCCAGGCATGAGTTCCTCTCCCACCTCCCCGAGCACCGCAGCTCCATTCTGCACCTCTCCTGCTTGTCATCCCTGGCAATACAATAATCAGAACAAGGTGGTTTTTGGCAGCAAGCCTTCTGCCTGCTCTAGAGTTCACAGAAAACAATGTAAATGCACTATGTAAGGATCAAATGCATAACCTTTTTATACAAGACAAATATCAACTTAATATTACACTACCGTCTTCAGAGTGCATTATAGGGATTAATTACATGATGTCTGTGGAGCGGTTTGAGAACCACCAGGAAAGGTGCTACATAAATACAAGGTATGATTATTTTTAGGAGCTTCTATGGCTGACATTCAGCATAGCATGAAAGAATGAAAAATTATCTCCATGTTCCCCGTCGTGGTAACGACTTCAGCTTAGGGTTTAGAAAACCCATTTATAGAAAGTGCTAAAATTACAAAATGCATTTCTTACAGGAACTCATTGGTGGAGCTTGAGCTAGGGAAGAAGAGACCTTTCTTTGCACAAACATCAGCCAGGCATGGTGGTGCACACCAATAATCCCAGTCAGTACTTAGGAGGCTGTGGCAGGAGGATCACAGGTTGGAGGACAGCCTCAGCAAGTACTGAGACTCTCATCAACCTAGTGAGACCCTGTTTCAGAATTTTAAAACTACACCCCCAGCCACCTATTTTTATTATTTTTGTTTTGTTTTGAAACAGGGTCTTGCTAGGTTGCTGAGACTCTTGCTACATTGCTGAAGCTGGCCTGTGATCCTCCTGTCTCAACCTCCCAAGAACTGGGATTATAGGAATGAACCACCATGTCCAGCTTTAGTGGTGTATATTGAGTAAGTGAATCAAATTGTTGTGAAGATTAACTGAAGTCTTGAAGAGGTTAGCACTAAAGTAAACCATGGAACAGGTGAGGCCTGGCTAGGTGTTGATGTTAACTCATCCCAAGTCCCTGAAATGAACCATTTCCTTCTCAAGAGCCAGGCCCTGGGAACAGGCACTATGGTGCTTCATGATCCCTCTTTATATCTGGGTAGGATTTGGCTCCTACAATTTAAAAAAAAATTCAAAATTAGAAAAGTTAACTCAGCATACAGATATCAACCTTTAGAAAACTTAGATCTCAGCCAGGAGTAGTGATGCATGCCTGTAATCCCAGTTTTTGGGAAATTGAGACAGGAGGACCACAGGTTCAAGGGCAGCCTCAGCAATTTATAGAGTTGCTCAGCAACTTAACAAGACCCTGTTTCAAAATAAAAATAAAAAAGGGCTAGGGATGTAGCTCAGAGAAAGAAGGTCCTGGGTTCAATCTCCAATATGGAAGGGAGGAAGGAAGGAAGGAAGGAAGGAAGGAAGGAAGGAAGGAAGGAAGGAAGGAAGGAAGGAAGGAAGGAAGGAAGGAAAGAAGGAAGGAAGGAAGGGAGAAAGGAAGGGAGGGAGGGTGGGTCAGACCTGCCAATAAGGAGACCTTGTTGTCACACAGCAATGGTAGCCTGGAGCTGAACAGAAGCCCACTCTGTAAATGGGGCTTTTGCTCTCCCATTGGTTCCTGCTCCACCAGCTCTGCTACACTTACATGCCTAACCACTTGCTGCAGGTGCATGGCAAGGAGAGTCCTGCTGTGGATAACATGGCCAAATGACCCCCAGAGGTGTCCACTTCTCAGCCAGACATGGTACCATTAGATGTTCCCATAATCAATGCCTTGAATCCTCACAACAACCCTGTAAATTAGTCATCATCATCATCTTTGTCATCATCATGTCATGTCATATGTAGAGATAATAAGCTGCCCTTCACACAAGTCTCTTGTAGGAAACCATCCTTGTCGTCTACTTCCCTGTACTAGAAACATTTTTCTAGAGAAGTCCCTAACTAGGTCTAAGGGTCAGATTTACTCTCCTTGGCCTCCTAGTGTTATTGAACACAGCCACACCCACTCATTTACATATTTTCCACTGCTGAACTCTGAAACTCCAAGGGGAAAGCTGAGTAGCTGTGCTGTAGACCACATGGCCGGCAAGGTCCAACAGATGCACTGTGTGGCTCTTCAGGGGAAAAGTTTGCTGAGCCCTGGCCTGTATCCTTGTACACTTCCACACTTGCAAAAGCGCTTTGGATATCATTTAGCATCTCTTCTTCCTGGGCAGGATAAAATATAAACCATCCCACACTGATCACTATCTAACTACTTCGGAAGCACACTGTCATCAAAATCTTTATCTTGGCATATGTTGGAATGCTAGTAATTCTATAAAGAACTGGAGATTATTTTTATAGAATTTAAAAAAACTTTGAACTTGAAATCGATGCAGGATTTACCCTAGGTAACCTCTTCTAAATTGAGACAGAAAAATAAACAGTAATATAAAGATATATATTTATAATCTATATATATATGAACACCAATTTCAACCCCATCAACATCATCTTTCTTCAATGCCTTTATCTATCTATATTAATATTATATATCTTTATATTACCATTATATGTATATCAGGAGTTTCAACATAAATCTTTATAACGGTAATATAGATATGTATTATATATAGTATGTGTGTGATGATTACATGAATACATAAATTAGACTGAATAATCTAAATGAACAGAAAAAAGATTTGCCAAGAAAAACTGGAATTGAGCAAATTTTACTAAAGGAAGGGATGCCTTTTTAGCAGTGTGTGTGTGTGTGTGTGTGTGTGTGTGTGTGTGTGTAGGCAAATCCATCTTATTGTATATGTGGACCAGCAAATATGAGATGCATGAATTGTCACAGAGAACACTTTGTGCCTCCATCCTCACGGTCCAGCAGGCATTACTGAAATGATGCCTGCCCCGTTGTCTGCTGAACACAGCCTCAGAATCCTCCTTAACAGTGCTCCAGACAGCCGTGGAAACTAAGCAGCTCTAACTCTGACATCTCTCAAGAATAGAGCCTCATTAGCAATGGAAGCCAAGAGATTGCAGTTGTCATCCCAAACTTATTTTTAGAAATTAAGTTCACATCCACTATTTGTATCTTGGGCTTTTTCTATATAAAATAGGGCTAATTATTTTTTTTAATCCCTTGCCAAGGTGTGGGTAAAATAAGAAGGGAGGTAATGAGCTCCTGATAAGTTAAACATGCTAAACAACTGTAAAGTATTATTTTTATGGTGTAGGCACTTAATGAACACAGAAACATGAGAAATAAAATAGTAGACACTACAAGACGAAGGCTGTCCTGAAATAAACAAACAGCTTAGCTGGATGTTTCCTACAATGGATTTCTTCTGTAGATTTGAACCATGACATTTTTCTACTTGGAAAAAAATATAGAAGTGACTTCTTGTGTTGAAGAAAATTATGTAGATAAGGCACTGAAGAAAGATGATGTTGATGATGGGTTTGAAATTAGTGTTCCTCAAGTTCATTCAACAACTGTTTATGGAATATCTACCACTAGGAAGTGACACACAATTTTAGGTGCTTTTGAAAACATACCGATGTATGAAGAGGAGTTGGTTGTCCCCTCAAATCTATTTTTAAGTAAAGTGGGATAATGGTGTGAGTTTGGAATTGTGTTAAGCCACTAGCTATAAATTGCAATCTGACATATTAAACAAACAAAGGCTTAGTTTTCTCATGTAACTAAAAGTCTAGCAAATGATTGTTGATTTAGTTCAGTGACTACTCAAGATGACAGGGCCAAAGACCATCATAATCTCTTAGAGATATCATGGTTCCAAAGAAGCTGCTGGAATCCCAGCCAACATGTTCAAATATCAAGCAGGAAATAAAAAGAAGTTCTACCCAATGGCCTTTACTTACTTTTTTTTGTTTTGTTTTGTTTTGTTTTGTTTTGTTTTTGTGTGTGTGTGTGTGTGTGTGTGTGTGTGTGTGTGTTTTAATTTCAATGGTGTGTGTGCATGGTGTCAATGGAAATGATTCCTTCTTTGCTTCTCCCTCTCCCCAACTCCTTTCCCAAGACCACCTCCCTCGCACCACAGGAGTTTCTCCTCCATTATCTGAAGTCCCTCTGGTGTCCCGATTACTCCTTAGCTTCTGCAATGAATGTATGGTGAGGTAGAGAGAGAAAATGTAATAAAAAGGGGGCAGCCTAGGTTGGATTCCATATTTATTTCATTTTATCATTATAACAGTGACCTTCAGAAAAAAGTTAGGGCATAATTAAACATAATGAACATTATAGTCATGAATCAATATAAAACCAGGTTGTTGTTGTTGTTATTATTTTGTGGTACTGGGGATTGAACCCAGGGTTGTTCTACCTCTAAGCTACACCCCCAGTCATTTTTTAAAATTTTGAAACAGGGTCTCACTAGGTTGCTGAGAGTCTCACTAAGTTGTTGAGGCTCACCTTGAATCTGTTATCCTCTTGTCTCAGCTTCTCAAATACTAGGATTACAGACGTGCACCACCACTCCTGACTTGAACCCAGGTTTTTGGAAAACAGGTAGAAAAACCAAATGCCTATACTGAGCACTGAATTCAATCATGATGATAATTATCTGTACCCAAAATATATGGAATCATGGAATATTATGTGGGCAGTGAAAATCAATGGCACTCTGGGCTGCTCTTTATGCTTCTAAGTCCAACTCATTTACCATTTTCTAAAGAATGCCATTAGTGGAAGAATGCCCCTATTGATTAACAGCAAAGTAAGGTGGAGATCTGGTGCAGTGTGCCACCCGAGCTTTGTGGTTCCAAGGATCTGGGCATTAGCATCTTCCCAGCATCTGCCCAGCTAAACCTTCCTCTTCACATAGCAACTTATTTAATGTGCTTTTATTGGTGCATTAGAGTCTCATATCAGAATGTAAATCATATTGACAATGACATACATGCACACAGCACTTGGTGAGCCCCCTTCCCCACCTCCCCATTTCCCTCCTTCCCAATACAGAGCACCGAGATTGACCTTGGTATATTCACATAGTCGATGGTAGTATTTCTACTAATGAACTTCGGTCTTCCTCCTTCCCTTCCTTTAGACCTTCCTAGCTCCACTGAGGTTTCTCCTCCATTATCTGGAGCCCCTCTGGTATCCTAGTTACTCCCTAGCTTGCACATATTATAGAAAATATATGACCCTTCAATTTCAGTGACTGACTAATCTCACTTAACATAATTTTCTCCAAGTCCTTCCATTTTCCTGCAAATGACATAATTTTGTTCTTCTTTATTGCTGAGTAGAATTCCACTGTGTGTATTTCCCATAGTTTTGTGACCCATTCATCTGTTGATGGATAACTAGGTTGGTTCCATAAGTTGACTATTGTGAATTGTGCTGCTATAAACATAGGTATGCATGTATTACTGTAGTTCTCTGGTTTCAACCTCTTTGGAAAGATACCCAGGAGAGGAATAGCTGGATCATATGGTGGATCCATTTATAGTTTTCTAAGGAATCTCCACACTAATCTCCATAGTGGCTGAACTAGTTTGCAATTCAACCAACAGTGTAGAAGAGTTCCTATTTCACCACATCCTCATCAACATTTATTATTTTTGACTTCTTGATGGTTGCCATTCTGATTGCAGTTAGATGGAATCTCAGTGTAGTTTTGATTTGCATCTCCCTGATTGCTAGTGATGTTGAACATTTTTTAACATATCTATTGGCCATTTGCATCTCTTCTTTTGTGAAGTGTCTATTCAATTCAGTTGCCCATTTCTTGATTAAGTTATTTGCTTTTCTAGTGTAAGGTCTTTTAAGTTCTTTGGCTATTCTAGATATTAGTCATCTGTCAGAAGTATGGCTGTTAAAGATCTTCTCCCATTCCATAGGCTTTCTCTTTAGACTCCTGATGGTTTCCTTTGATACACAGAAACTTCTTAGTGTAATGCCATCCAACTTATTAATTTTTGTTTTAATTTCCAGGGCTTTGGGGGTCTTATTGAGGAAGTTCCCACCTGTACCTATATGTTGGAGTGTTGGTTGGGCCTATGCAGAGTCTATTGTCTAATTCCAGGTCTTTGATCCATCTAGAGTTGACTCCTGTGCAGGAGCAGGATGAGAGGTAAGGATTTAGTTCCATTTTTCTACAAATGGATAACCAATTTTTCCAACACCATTTGTTTAAAAAGCTGTCTTTTCTCCAGCATATGTGTTTGGCCCCTTTGTTGAAGATCATTTGGCTATAAGTGTGTGGGTTTGTTTCTGTTTCATATATATATATATATATATATATATATATATATATATATGAATAGCAAGAATAGGTTTAGGGGTAAAGACCAGATGAGAATCATCTAAAGAGTCTTAACTTCCTAAAGTCATTTGGGTAACTGGACAGGTGGCCAAAGAGAATTCCTATGTGGAGATATAACCCATATAGCCATGTTCTAAGGAAATGTTCAGATGAACCATTTCTGTGTCTTTCATGGTGAGGTTATCTCTTCAAATATTCTTCAATATTTTCTTTCTTTTGGGGCATAACTCAGTTCTTACCCTAACCAGCTACCCAATGCCACCCTCCTGATTACTATATAAAAAAGGTGCCGGACTGTTTTAAGTGCCAGGACTACAGAGATGAAACAGACATGGATGCTGCCCAAGAGAAACTTTGGTGTATTGGGATGAGACCAATTATAAACACATGAGCAAATCAAAGGAATTATATTTACAATTATCAAAAAAATCCAATTACCAAAACTGATGAATTTTACAAGGAAGATAAAATTTTACAAGGGTAATGAGATAGGGAGTCTCTGACATTAGACATACAGCTTTGGCTTGGATGGCAGAAAAAGGCTTCTAAAAGATACTTTTAACCAGGAATGGTGGTGCATGCCTGTAATCCTAGTTCTTGGGAGGCCAAGACAGGAGGATCACAAGCTTCAGGCCAGCCTCAGCAACATAGCAGCACTCTCCACAACCTAGCAAGACCCTGTTTCAAAACAAAAAAAAAAACAAAAAAAGAAGAAGCCAGGTATGGTGTCACACTGCCACACGCTTGTAATCCCAGTACTTGGGAGGATGAGACAGGAGGATCACAGGTTCATTGCTAGCCTCAGAAACTTAGCGAGGCTCTCAGCAACCTAGTGAGACTCTGTTTCCAAATAAGAAATAAAACTAAATTAGGAGTATTGCTTGGAGGTAGAATGCCTCTGAGTTCCATCCCTAGTGCCAAAAAAAAAAAAAATTTTTTTTTAAGATATGGGAGTGTAGCTCAGAGGTATAATGTCCCAGGTTCATTCAATCCTCAGTAATATACACACACATACACACACAACAGGAGACACTTGTCCAAAGAGCAACACATTAAGAAAGAGACAGCTACCCAAATATATAAGGTCAAGAACCAGAAAAATGCAAAGGTCTTGGGCAGGTTCAAGTTTGGATTGTATGAGGTTCAAGTTTAGATTAGATTAAGGGAAGGGCTTTGACTTGAACCAGAGTGGGTGGTGACCCATGCACGTGGTCATTAGGTGGATAGAAGTGGACAGACTTCCCTGCATGGCTTAGCGGATGCGTTGAGACAACTGGCCGGCTGGTGGTCAGGGAAGTTGGAAGGCTTTACACTGGTGGGGCGAACAGTCCGTTTTACACTGTCGAATCCACTCTGATTGGACAGACTGCAGGGAGGCAGCAGGGAGCAGGGAACAGAAGCTGGTGCAGAAATCCAGCTCAGAGGCTACAGGGCTTGGAGATGGGAGAAGTGGTGGGTTTGGAATACATCTGACTCGACAGGGTGCAGGATTCATGGATTCATGAGTGGTTTTGAAGTGAACAGTGTAGGGAGAGCACGTCAAAGATAATTCCCAGTGTTGGAACCTGGACATTTGGTTAGCTGGTGATATTATTTAGTCGAACACATTTTGTGCTGGGCATACATTTGCTGAGTGGTGGAGCTAATAGTTCTATTCAGGAGAGATTTAGTAGACACTCAAGTGGAGGCATCCATTGTCAGGTGGGTAAACGAGCTCAGGAGAGAGGATTAGATTGGAGATGAAAGAGCCTAGCCCGTTGTCAGGAGGAGGCCCTCTTCCACATGTTTTACAAAGGGTTTTTTCCTGTTATTATTTATCTAGGTTATCTAATGGATCGTGGTACCTGGACTTGGCACCACCAGTCCTCATTTGAATTCTCAGGAAGGGTAAGGGCCACACCTGATGATCTGAAAGAACTGTGGTTTCCAAGATGATACCCGAGAGATAACTAGGAATGACAGAGGATCAAAGGGATTCTCTTAAGTAATATTATCATCCTTATCTGTAGAAAGGAAGGATAATATCATTAGCTAGGTGAGCACTGGGAAACTTGACAAAGTAAAATATAATGTATGGGGGAAATCCTAAATAATAATATATAAAATTATCCAAGAAGAAAATTTTGGATTAACTTTCAGTGGGCTTTTCCAAATAAATATCAAGCATACAAGGTTAAGCTCTACTGCATTGAATTATTTTTTTTCCTACTAGAAATGAAATTTTACCCAGGTTCTACATCTTTTCCAAGTATTTATTTTTCTTCTAATATGATATGTGCTTACAATAAACTTCATCAAGAATACACTAACTGTAAACTGGACATGGTGGCACATGCCTGTAATTCCAGTACTCGGGAGGCTGAAACAGGAGAACCTTGGGTATGAGGCCAGTCTTAGTGATTTAGCAAGACCTTGCTTCAAAATAAAAATTAAAATAGGGGTGGAAGTATATCTTAGACGTAGAGCTCCCTTGGGTTCAATCCCCAGTAACACACACACACACAAAAAAAAAAAAAAAAAAAAAAAAAAAAAAAAAAAAAAAAAAAAAAAAAAAAAAAAAAAAAAAAAAAAAAAAAAAAAAAAAAAAAAAAAGAAAAGAAAAAAGAAAAAGAAAAAGAAAAAGATGATTGATAAATAGATAATATGGTATGTATATTATATATTATAAAAATAGATAGTATATCATATATAATATATATTATAAAAATACCAATTCAAAGCAAAGAGACCTGCTACAAGGGAAAAAAAAGTTGTAATTCTTAGTAGCTCTTGGAGCTCATTTATGGAAAGCAGGCATCTGCAAACTGTGACCCATGAGTGGAATCAAAACAAGCCTTCCAGTGGGTTTTGTAAATAAAGTTTTATTGGAAGTAGTCATGCTCATTCACTTACTGTCTATGGCAGTTTTCATGCTTTTATTGTTATTACAGAGAAAACACAATCATAGAATCAGGTAGTTACGAAAAGATACCATATGACTGGCAAAACAAATTATTTACCATCTGATACTTTGCAGGCAAAGTTTGCCAACCCCAGATCTAAGGCACAGAGCTCACGGTGGACTCTTAAGCAAAGTGGTGAATGTGTAGCAGAGTGCATGCAGTTTTGCAAAGAGAAGGAAAGCAGACAACGCGTGATGCTACCTTCGTTTCCCAATGCCCCACACTGCCCTCTGCTACTGGACGGGGGTCAAGAAGGGTTGTAAGGACTCTACATCCTCCAGATACAGGAGATTGGGAGAAGAATGGAGGTGAGGGTCCCCTTTAGCCACCTGGGTGTCCTTGGAAAGTCAGAGCTGGCCTGTGGTGGGGGCAGCCTTGGGAAAGGGAAGCCTCGCTTATTTTAGCAGAGCGCTGCTTCTCTGAGGCTCCCACCCCACGCCCTCGTGGCCTTAGCTCCAAAAGCCAAGGAACAGTCTAATTGCTCAAGCTACCTGCTCAAACTAAGTTCCAGGCTTTGAAAATACTTGGCAGATTTTTGTTTTTATTACATAAGAAACCCCATTAATGATAACCATCTAGGGGGAAATAGTTAAAATGATTTTCCATGAACTATTAGGGCTTTCTTCAACCTTTTATCCTTCTTCGGAGTGTGTGTGTGTGTATGGGTGTGTGTGTGTGTGTGTGTGTGTGTGTGTGTGTGTGTGTGTGTGTGCTGTGTTATATTTGAGTGTGGAAGGATTGAACTCAGGGGCATTCTACTTCCAATGTACACCTCCTGCCCTATGTTATTTTTTATTTTGAAGCAGAGTCTAGCTAGGGTCAACTAAGTTGCTGAAGTTGTTCTCAAATTTGCAGTCCTCCTGTCTCAGCCTCTCCAGTACTGGGATTACAGGCATGTGCCACTGTGCCCAGCCAACCCCTTCATATATGAAACAAGGATCCTTAATTCTAAGCTTGATTTCCTTGGTGCCTCCCCCCCTTCCTCAGAATGAGAAGGGTCAGGATGACCCTTCCATGTCCAGAAGGTGAGCCAAACACAGACTCGATTCACCTCTCAACCAATTTGAAGGAAGTTTTCCTGAGATCTCCTTGCATAGGGGACATACGGAAGTACCATGGCGGGAAGAAGAGAGTGTTTTAGCTCAAGGACTCCACCAAGCATCTAGAGAGAAATGGGACAGGCTGCCTTGCCTCATTCATTGTTGGAACACATGCTGCTTCTGAGTTGAGCTGATGTCTCCAGACTTGGAATCTTTCTACAATCCCTGTAAAGAAGTCAGCATTGCAGGCCACCTTTTTATCCGGAGTGTCTATCTCTGGAACTTGACATTTATGGGTGGGTGCAGTCATGATCTGCTCTAATAGATCTTTGTCCTTGAAGGGCTGGGTAGGTGCCACCCTGGGCCAGCTCTAGTGAGGATGGGTGAGTCAGGCAGAGATTTCAGTTCCTGCGAAACCACGACCAGGGCTCATCTTTTCCCAGAATGACCTCCCATCATTTAATGCTCCTTGCTTACTTAAGAAGCTCTGGTGGTGTGGAAGTTCTGCATTCTCATCCTTACTCTGAATTCAACCAATGGAGAAAGGCATGTGTGAATTAATCCATTTATCTGACAAACATTTCCCAGTTGCCTGTGTAACAGTGATTAAGATCCAAGGTAGCTGGTGATTTGTGTGATAGGAACAACAACTTCTTCATCTGCGAAACCAGTGATAATAACAGCAATTACCTCTGGATTGTTGAGGGTTAAAGTGAGATGGGGCACAAGAGGTATTAATCTTATGAGTAGACACCATAAGTTTTTGGTTTTCTTTCTTTCTTTCTTTCTTTTTTTTATTTCTATAGGCCAGGCACTATATAGCCCTGGGGATCCAAAAAAAATTTTTAGCATAGCAAAAGAAAATCAAAAAACAAAAACAAAGGAAAGACTCAAACTGTCACAAACCAGAGGAGACCAAGGAGACATGATAACAAAATGTGATATGGTATATTGCATTGGTTCTTGGAACAGAAAAACGACATAAGTGGAAAGAGGAAAGATTACTGAAATCTAAATAAAGTGTAGTATTTAGTTAGTAATAATGTGCTGGAATTAGTTCAGTTCCCTACTTCCCTACTTTTCTTTTCTTTTTTTTGGGGGGGGGGTGCTGGGTATTGGACACAGGGAGATTCTACCTCCGAGCTACATCCCCAGCCCCCCCCCTTTTTTTTAAATAGAGTCTCAACAAGTTTCAAAGGCTGGCCTAGAACCCGAGACCCTCCCGCCTCAGTCTCCCGAGTACTAGGATTACAGGCACATGCCACTATGCTACTTTTGACAAAGTAATGCAAAAAGTCAACCTTAACAAGAGAAACCAGATACAGGGCATATGGGCATTCTCTACTACATTTGCAATTTGGCAATTTTTCTATAAATCTAAAATGGCTCCACATTTAAAAGTTTATTTAAAAATATATTAAGTCAAAATTCTCTAACCTTAAAAAATACTTCTTTCACCTAATGAGATACAAACAAGAAAATAATGTTCTATGTGCTACAACAAAGCTATAGAAGTAAGAAGCGTGGACAATCAGCTCAGCCTGGCGAGGGCAGCTCTCTGCTAAGGGGCAGCCGCATTGTGTTCATGAAGTAGAGAAGGAAGCAGAGCATTTCAGGCATAGAACATTTGCAAAGGTGTCCTAGCCAGTCTCAGAAATTGTGTAATATTCAGATAACTACAAGAATCTGGTGTAGCAAGGGTGTATGGTGCTTAAACTGGAGTGGCTGAACCAAGAACTGGAGAAGAATGGAATGCTAGACATTTTTTTTTTAAAGAACAGCTTTATTGGAGCGAAGTTTGGTGGCACACACCTGTAATCTGAGTACTTGAGAGACAGAGACAGAAGGTTGGAAGCCAGCCCCAGTACCTTAGTGAGGCCTTCAGAAACTTAGTGAGACCTTTCAAAAAAAAAAAAAAAAAGATAAAATAGAGCTGAGGATATAGCTTAGAATGTCCCTAGGTTCAATCCTAGTATAGCAAACCAAAAGAACAGCTTTATTGATGTGGAATTGGCTCGCAATAGATTGCACATATTTATATTTAAAGTATGCAACACAATGAATTTCAATATGTGGATACACCCAAGAAACAATCACCACAAATGCTTAAAAATACTTTAAGCATTTTACTGAATATTTTACTGAATTTTTAGGCTTAGTGAACTAGAACCCCCCCCTCCTTATTTTTATTATATGGTTACCTACTAGTTCCCAGTACTACTTTATGGCCCTAAAGACCATGAGCTTATCCATCACCCCCCAAAAGTGTTCTCACACCTCCACCGCCCCTGACTCCTCCTCCATCCCAGGCAGCCACTGATCTGCTTTCGGTCACTGTAGATTGGATTGCATTTTCTACTGTTTCACATAGAGGTAATGATGCAGCGTTATAGGATGAATTACGTCCTTCCAAAAGTCATATGGTCAAAGTCCTGATTCTCAGCACTTCGTAAAGTGATTGTCTTTGGAGACAGAGTTTTTAAAAGAGATATTGAAGTGAAAATGGGGTCATGCAAGTGACTCTTATCCAATCTGACTGCTGTCCTTACAAGAAGAGGATATTGGACACAGAAAGGCAGAGAGGGAAGACCACGGGAAGGACACACAGAGGAGACGGCCACCAGCAAGCCAAGAGGAGAAAACTTCAAAGAAGTCAACTCTGTCAGCATCGTGGTCTCAGACTCTACCCTCCAGTACGTGAGACGGTGCATTTCTGTTGTTTTGAGCTGCCCAGTCACTGCTACTTGGCTATGGCTGCCCTAGCAAACCAATACAGGTACCAGGTACTCTCTTTTGTCTAGCTTCTTTCACTCGAGTGTATCTTTGCTGCCTTGTATATCCATAGATAATTCTTTTTCATTGTCATACTGCATCATGTGAATATACCACAATGTTTATCCTTTCATTATTAATGACTATTTAGGTGGTTTCCAGTTTCTGATTATTATGAATAAGGCTAATATGAATGCTCACGTATATGTCTTTTTTTTTTTTTTTTTTTGGACAAAGCTTTCTTTTCTGTGTGTGTGTGTACATACACATGTGTGAGCACTGGGAATTAAACCCAGTGGCATTCTACCCTCAGGTTACATCCCCAGCCCTTATTATTCTTTATTTGGAAACAGGGTCTCCCTAAGTTGCTGAGGCTGGCCTTGAACCTGCAATCCTTCCCGGCTTAGCCTCCCACGTACTAGAATTAAAGACCTAAGGCCTGTGCCACTACATTCAGCCAAATGCTTTCTTTTCTTTTAGGTAGTACTGAGGAATGGGATGGTTAGGTTGTATGGTAAACATATGTTTATAAGAAACTGGTAAAACATTTTCCAAAGTGATTGCATCATTTTATGTGCTCCAGCAACATGCAAGAGCTCCATTTGCTCCCCGTCCTCCTCAACACTTGATGTGGTGAACCTTTTTAACTTTAGCCATTCCGGTGTTGTGTGACAGTATCTCAAAGATGTCTAAATTTGTATTCCACTCTGGTTAATCATATTGATCATCTTTTCGTGAGCTTGTTGGCCTTCTATTTATCTTCCTTGGTGAGATCTGCTTAAATATTTTTGTAAAGGACTTTTTAACCAATGCCAAAGAGTTAAGGATTTTATTCCTCCTGCAGTAGGAGACTAGGGGTAGATTTTGAGCAGTGGAGTAGCACAGAGGCATCTCTGATGTGGGGAGAGCTCTGTGGAAGTGGAGGAGGAGAGCGAGGGAGGGTCAGGGGGCTGGGGCAGTGGAGGTAAAGAGTGAACACAGGTGGGAGATGGCAGAGACACCTGAGGCTGCACCGTGAGTGGCAAGTTCCAGAGATGTTTGCAAGAAGAAGCGAGACTCGAGGCTACGTGACTCTCCATTTGGTGGAGAGCAGAGGGGCAGGAGGGGTTAGGCTGGTTCTGGGGCTCCTAATTTGGCCAGGAATAAGTGATCTGATGGGAATGGGTCCTGCCCAGTGAATCTGGGCCAGAGGTCAGTCACATTGTTGATACTAACTCTAAGATTTTAACTGAGTCACAACAGGGACATGTGAAGGAGGAGGCCAAAACAGGTTCATTTCTTGGCATTGGTGAAATGCTGAGTTCAGAAACCTGTGATTGTTTGTTTGAATCCACTGCCCTCTTCTTGCCACCTGCTAACTTCATGAGTCACTGCCTCCCTAACACTCTGGCTGAGCTAAGGACCCAGGAATCCCCAGGCAGGCCATTAGCCCTCTAGCTAATAGTTTATATCAAAATCATTCGTTCCCAAAATGAAGCAATGGGCTTCTCAAGGTCAAACACCTGGTGTTATACCTCTACCATCACTGTCTGGAGGAGTACCCAGCAATGGGCAGGTGCTTGATTTAGTAAGTCAAGGTAAGTTGATAGACAGGATGCATGCATGGAAGCCATGCAATGGGTTGGTGACAGTCCCACAAACCTCATCCTGTGTGGCCAGTGGAACTCAGACCACCTTTCCAGTTGTCCATGGTTTGGGCTTGGTTTTGAGGAAATGGTGTAAAGTCGAAGAGACAGTGAGCCAATTTAGCCTTCTTCCAAGTGGGCGCTCTGTGTTTGCTCTACCGCCAGGAGAAAAATAGAGGCCCACCTCCGCCTGCAGAGCTGAGTCACCATCCTCCTCTGTCTTTTTCTGCACCAAGAACGGGGGTGTTCCCATGCCTGTCGCCGGCCCCAGGTGGCAGGAGAGGTGTCTGGTGCTTCCCAGCATCATGCACAGCTCGGCCTCCAGTCGTCGGATCTCCCGGCACAGTCCGTGGTCTTTTAGCAGCTCATTCAGAGGCGGCGAGGAGGCACTGTGGGCCCTGGCAGGCCTCTGCAGGATTGCTGTTTCCTGGGGCTGGCATTCAGTCATCTGCACCATCCTGTTCTTCGGGAGGTGATCTTTTGTTGGAGAGCTCCCCAGTGTCTGTTGTTATGTTTGAGACTGACTTTTGTTCCAGACTAGTGGGCTGGGGAGACAAGACGGCACTAAGTGATACAACATGAACAGAATGCTCGTAACATTTTCCAATCTCCACCCCGCCCCCCCTTTCCTCGCAGAGCATCCAAAAACACTCACTCTGCTTGCTTCTTCCCCCTGCATTCTCCTCCATCTATGAAAGCTCGAGAGTTCTGCTTTGCTTTTGGAATTGTCATCTATCGGGAATGTCAACCAAGTGATCAGGACTGCCCGAGGGCTCAGACTTCTTCTTCTTGCACCTTCTCCATTTCCTGCAGATCCCGCTTCCTTCTAGCTTTCTTCCAGCTGAACTCCCAGCTCATGATTTAAAAGGCGTATTCTATTTTACTCATCTGGGTCACTTCTTCCCAGAGAGCATCATAGATAGATGGCACTCTTACTGACTTCAGTAGGAATTTGTCAGTTAAGAACAGACTTCTCCCCAGGCCTAGTGGCACATACCTATAATACCAGTAGTAGGGAGGCTGAGACAGAAGGATCGCAGGGTCTAGGCCAGCCTCGGCAACTTATGGATGGATACCCTATGTCAAAATAAAATTTAAAAAGAAAAAGGGCTGGGGGGTGTAGTTTGGAGGTAGAATGTCCCTAGGTTCAATCCCCAGTACAAGAAGAAGAAGGAGAAGGAGAGGGAGAGGGAGAGGGAGGAGAAGGAGGACTAGGAAAGACAAGGGAAGGGAGGAAGGAAAAAAGAAAAAACAGTTCTCTGTTTTTCTGGGAAGAGAAAGTAGCAACTTAATAACATGGACGAGGCAGGTACCTCATTTCCAGTAATTATGGCACCACAGTCCCTGATCCCCAATAAAGACAACGAGTATTGCTCTGTTTGGGGCTGTAATTTCTTTCCTTTCTCATATCAAAAAAAAAAAAAGTATCAAAGTATCCTCCGACAGCTTCTTTTAAACTGAAAATTATTATGCTTTAGTCCTAAGCCAAAGAGAAATTTATTTTGGAAAGTTTGAATCAAATTTTCTGAGTTACTCATGAAGGAAAAGGTCATGAAAACACAACATTTCTGGCTTTTTCTTTCTTCTTCTTCTTTTTTTTTTTTTTTTTTTTTTTTTTTTTTTTTTTTTTTTTTTTTTTTTTTTTTTTTTTTTTTTTTTTTTTTTTTTTTTTTTTTTTCTTTTTTAAGTTTCTCAGGTTTTGGAATTCCCTCCATTCAAAAGTCACTTTTTAAAAAAATAAACCTGAACTTTTTAATGCCCTAGAGTTCCCATAACAAAATATCTGCAAGTTTTACTTGCAAGAATAATACCTAAAATGTTAAAGCACATGAGTAAACTCTCTGATTATATATCAGTTAATTAATAATGCTAATTGGGAACTTGGGAGGCTGAGATAGGAGGATCACAGGTTTGAGACCAGCCTTAGCAACTTAGCTAGGCCCTCAGCAACTTAGTGAGATCCTTCATCAAAATAAAAAAATAAAATAGGGCTGGGGGTGTAGCTCAGTGGTAGAGTACCCCTGGACTCAATCCCCAGTACCAGAAAAATATAATAATAATTGGTCATCTCTGAGTTAGACATATTATCAGCTAGGGATATGGGCAATCCTACCACAATGTGATCTTTTATCAGACAGTATTACATTACTTTTATCAGACAGTATATAACTCTTCAGATGAATAAAGAGCCCCATTAGAAAATTGAACTCCATGATGCATTTCATAGTTTCCCAAATTTTCTGTTAAGTATAAATTAATAAATCTTATTTAAAAGTGACTCACACCCTGCTGTTAAAGTGTCCCTTTGCTCTCCGAGGCTCCCGCTCCTAAACTATTGCATGATGGAAATGAGCAAAAGATACAAATTGTGAACCAAACATGCGCTTTAGTAATCTAACTGTATTTGTAATTTCACATTCCCTCAGGTTGTAGGAAGTAATTAAGTGCTTTTGCTTAAAAGGCCACCTGGGGCTGAGTCCAGAAGTAAATTGTGAATAGAGCCAGCACATGACATTATAGGATTGTTTAATTCTATCCAAAAGAACTTAAAATATGACTCACGGAAGGTAACTCACAATGAGAAAAATCTATGTATGGAAAATTAAGAATAGGTTTTCAAAGCTACCTACATACATAAATTTTGGTGTTTTAGTAACTTGAACTTGACTCTAAGAGCTGTCGAGATAGCCCAGGTGGGCACAGCCCAGGCGAAACCTCACTCACCTTCAGGATGGACCACTTGCAGCTCTGAAGGCGCAAGAGTATAGCTTGGAGGCTATGGAGGAGGAGATGGGTCTCAATTCCAGCCATCTAACACCTTACAGAGAAATATGATCCACCTGATCCATTTTTTTTTGGAGTGGAGTAACTTGGGATTGAACTCAGGGGCATTCTACCTCCGAGCTACACCCCCAGCCCTATTTTTTATTATTTATTTTGAAACAGGGTCTCACTAAGTTACAGAGGGCCTCACTAAGTAGCTGAGGCTGGCCATGAACCCATGACCCTCCCGTCTCAGCCTCTCAAGTAGTGGGATTACAAGCGTGCGCCACCACACCCACCTTCCTTTTTTTTTTTTTTTTTTAAGAAAACTAAAAATCTTGGTTTTTATGTAAATGAACCTAATTTTTTAAGTGTTGTTAGCCAATAAGAATTGGTTTTTAAATAATGAATAGATGGACCAGAACACAACTGCATACCAGATGTGGTTCAAGGGCCATCAGTTTGCAGTGTCCAGTTTATAAAATTCATTATAACTAAATATAGCTGTTGTTCCCACATACATCAAAATATAATATAAATGTGTTTTTATAAGAGAGCTCAATTTTTTTTTCTGTCTCAACCGAAAGTCATTTGGGTTTTTATGCTCATGGCCTTCCCAAGTATAAATCAGAATATATACTTGGGAATATATATATGTATATATATACATATATATATATATGTATATATACACATACACTAACTAGGGGTTGAACCCAAGGCCATTCTTTCTCTGAGCTATACCTCCAGTCCTTTTTTCATCTTGAAACACTGTCTCGCTAAGTTGCTGAGGCTAGCCTCAAACCTGTAATCCTCCTGTCTCAGGCTCCCAAATCTGAGATTACAAGCATGAGCCACCGTGCCCAGCTTCAATCAGAGCTTTTAATTTGTGAGTATTGATCGGTCATTCTTGGTTGCATTCGCTTACCATTTTACATCAGAGCCTTCCACCTCTAACAACAGCAAACATACCCTTCTCACTCTTCTTCTTTCTGGCTTTTGGGGGTCGGGGGAAGTCCCCCTCGTTTACTCATCCAACAATGATTAGCGACATCATTAATGTCAAGAGTCATGAGAGGGAATAAGAGGTTAAATTACATATATTTTTCAATGTTTGGTTTTTCCATGGGAAGAGGAGTGAATATTCTCAAAAGTGGTTAAACTCGTTTGAAAAATACATAAGGAATGCTGTTGTTGGTTCAACACCAGGCGCTTTGGTAAAGCAATACGATTTTTAAAAAGCAAAGCTTTTCACCAGGTGTATGACACCATTTCACATAACCATTTGGGTTTAAATGAAATGAAACTGGGAAAAGAATGCATTTTGCATTTGTAATTCAGTTAAATAGCTGCAACACAGGAATTGGTCTGCTGGTAGTTCCCCATATGTTCCTTTAGTCATTTTAACATTTTCTCCAAAAAAAAAAAAACACTAAAAATGATCACTTTCCTATGAGGTTTAACCTCTTACTCTTAAATCTGATAGTTAAGCTTTGTTTTTTGTTTTTTGTTTTTTGCTTGTAGATCTATAATTACTATTATCATAGTAATTATAAACAGTCTGAAAATTATTCATCAAGTGCTTGTCATTATGAAATAATATTCCTGGTGCACCTGGGGACATATTGCTCTTCCATGACAATGCCCAAAATCTTTAATACCATGTGAATCCTCATCTGAGAAAGGGGAAGGCAGGGGATATATATTGGACTCTCTAACCATGATGTGGTACTCTATGTCATCATGCCACAAGGGGAAAATGAGAGTATCCTGTTCCTAAAGAGAATCGTTTTTATTTTTTACTTCAATTACTTGTAACTTTATTTGAAAAACCCAACTATTATGTTATATAGAGATGTCCAGATTACTACTTGAATATTGTAACTTTCAATAGTTATATATTTTTACACATCATGTAGAATGACATAAATGTTACCTAATCTGCCATCTTAGAACCTATGAAGACAACTCCAAGAGTTCATCATAAGCCAGGGTACAGTACGTCACTAATATATGGGCTTCAGGGATGGATCCAACTGGGAAGACACTTTATCAGCTTCTAGATTCCCAATCAACACGTTCAGGACCTTTGAGTCAGATTTAAATTTGCTCTTCCTTGTGTCCCTCCATCCAATCAACACTCAAAAATACCAACTCTTCTTCCATAATATTGGATGGATTTATCTCTTGTCCTCTTTCATTTTCATTTCTGCCATCCTAGTTTAGATGGTAAAGATAAAGTGCACAGACATAGGTCACTCGTAGGTCTGAGTACACATGTCCAAAGCCTGGTTCCAACCTCAAGTCACGACTAAGTGATGGGTAATGGAGTCACTATCAAGAAATCTCCAGACCTAAGGTGGCAATGGTGAGCCAGATGACTCTAGGGATATTCTAGAGTGAGTCAGTCTTAAGGAATGTCTGCCTGAGAAATCTCCTTTCTTCTGACACTTCTTCTACATGATCTGGTCATCTAAGAAAACCCACATGGACAGGGACCCTTTAGGTCAGGGAAGGATGCCAGGCATTTCCAGCTGAAATTACCAAAGAAAGAGACTAGCATGTTAGGTAAATTGTGGGAAGCACTGAGGACTTTGGCCTTTTCTCCTGCTTCCTGTTTCAGACCTCCATGTAATGTAGCCACCTCACAATCAACATGTATAGCCAGCACAGAGGGAGCCTACAATGCCCCCAAAGGAGTTGAAAACTCAGCCCCCCAAATAGTGGAATGCCCAGGGGCCGGCCTTGGTGAGGAGAGAGTCCTTGCAGCAGAGACCAAAAGGGAGGCATAGCAGAGATCCAAAGGGTCTGTAGCATTAGCGAGACCTAGAAAAGATTATGAATTCAGAAAAGGCTGCGGAGTTCTAGCCATCCTCACACCTGCTGAGCCACAGATCAAACCAACTGCTCACCCACCCATCATAGAAGCCACCCAAGGGACCAAGAGGCTTCACCCCAAAGACCAGAAGAGCTGCAGTGCTCTGATACCCCACCCCACCCACCAGAGTCTGAACGCATCCTGCAATCCCCCCAAAAGACTCCATTCCCTTTTGAAGAGGAGTTGAGGACAGGGCAGAATTGATATATTAATACGAGGTTAAAAAAAAATTTTTTTGAGAACTTACAATGCCAGGTCCCTTTCAAAGAACTTTATTTATGTCAGTTCACCTCCCAACAACCTTTGAGGGACTTTATTATATTATATATTATTGTCCGCATTTCACATATGTCGAAACTGAGACACAGAACAAGTGAACCATTTGCCTAAGATCACACAGCTCCTAAGTGGTAGAACTGGATTCAAAAGAGGTAGTCTGGCACTAATGGTGCATCATACCCATTCTGCTCTGGTGTCATTCTTTAAAAATTAAGGCATCTCAGGCAGGTGAGGTGGTGCATGCCTGTAATCCCAATACTTGGGAAGCTGAGACAGGAGGATTGCAAATTCGAGGCCAACCTCAGCAACTCAGCAAGCCCCTGTTTCAAAATAAAATAAGGCTGGGGTATAGCTCAGTAGTAGAGTGCCCCTAACTTCAATCCCCAGTGTCAAAATAAAAGGTAAAATTAAGGACTCTTGACCTCAATTGAAACTTAGAAAATGGCACAGAAAATAAATAAATAAAAACACTAGTAACTAAGAGGGGAAATACCCTTCCTTTCCTGAGTATACACAGCCACCATTTTGAAAGGAGTGGAGAGGGGGAAAGAGAGAGAGATAGAGGACAGTCGTGATCTCGATCCTGCGCCCTGTGTACTTTCTAGACCTTGCCCGAGGTACTTTAGATATCCTAACTCATTTACTCCTTGTTATTAACCAAACTGGAGGGAACAGGAGTCAATTTCAGGAAACTGAGGCACAGAGCAACTATGTACTTTGTCTAAAGTCATAGAGCTTCTTAGTGGCAAAGCCATGGTTTAAACCACGTTCAGCTCGGGAACACACACTTTTAACCCTCACATTTCCATGACAGATTCTGAGCAATCCTCTAAGAACATGGAACATTACATACAGGGCTGTTTAAATCATACAGCTGAACATGTGTGTGTGTGTGTGTGTGTGTGTGTGTGTGTGTGTGTGTGTGTGTTACTGAGCATCAAACCCAAAGACATTCTACCTTTGAGCTACACCCCAGACCTATTTTATTCTTTATTTTGAAACAGGATCTCACTAAGTTGCAGAGGGCCTCACAAGTTGGTGAGGCTCGCTGTGAACCTGCGATCCTCCTGTCTCAGCCTCCCAAGGACCAGGATTACAAGCGTGCGCCACCACACCTGGCTAGAATTGAATTTTTTTTTTTTTTTCTCCAACAGTTAGGGAGCTCGTGAGGAAAGCCAGCTCTGTTACTGACAAAACAAAGACCCTACATTTTCACTTTAGAATTTCTGAGCTGCACCGTCTGCTCTCCGGGCAATACGATATGTTTCAAATCGTGTGGTTAAGGCAGTCCTATTTGGCTTGGTTGCTCCTGCACACACACCCTGGATCGAGAGAGTGGCCAAATTACTGATGCCCTCTAAAGTTCTGAACCAGAAAGGCCACTGCTCATCGCAGGGAGCAGCCAAGCCCATCTAATCAAGGCCACCAGGGATGGCAACTCACAGGTGCTGGGACCCTGGGGTCAAGCTGAAGGGATAAAGCTGGGGGCCGTTGTGGGAAGGGACTTCTGTGCAGTGAGGTGCCAAGGAACTATAGAACTCAGAGAGGAACACAAATGTGAGTAGCCAAACTGGAATTTTTTTCGTAAGCCAGGGATGTATCTTAAAATTGGCAGATTGCTCCAAACGGATATCCCAACTACTAAATTAAAGCCTGCCTAAGCCCCGCTGACATCTAGAATAACCACAAGCAAAAGCTTTTACCCCTCTGTGCGTCAGTGCCATCCGTGGCCCAGTGGCAATGGCATCTAGCCCTCCATTCTAAAGTCTAGGATTTGTTTGTAAAGTGCTCTTAGCTGTGGATAAAGAGAAAGGTACTAAAAAAAATTGGAAATGTTTTTAATGCAATTAAGCACTCTTGTTATCATTTCTTAGATCATGCAAGAGCAGAATTTCATTTTTCCCAGTGTTTCTCTACATTCAACCCCGTTTTCTTGCTCTGGGTTCAGGAAAGTGAATCCAGGTCAATTTCTCTGGGTCCCATCTTGCAAAATGGTTTTTGGTGGAAGTCAAATCAGGGATCTTTGTCTGAGGGAAGAGTTGGGCTGGAAATATAGCTGGTTTCTCTTTGGGATTAAAGATCGTAATATATATATATATATATATATATATATATATATATATATATATATGTAATATATATATATATATATATATATTTAAAGGAAAACAATAAGGAGACCCTGGAATCTAAGGACTTTTGAACCCCAAGTTGCATCAAAGCACAAGCCAGTTGACCCACTCAGGGGCTACTAGACTAGAACTGAAGATAGTTAATGATTAATTATGAAGACAAAAACCCTGGGGGGAATTGTGTGCCAAGGGGGAGGATTTTGCAATTTAAAAATTTGTGTGTGTATGTGTGTGCGGGTGTGTGTGACATTTGTAAAATTTCACAAAATGTTTCCGTTTTGCCAGGCAGCATTCACAAAGCCAAACCTTGGAGCGCTGCACAGCACCAAGGCCAAAAGCAATCAACAGCCCAAACCCACACAACAGTGCATTAGAAAGCACGCCAGCTTCCCTGCATCACGCAGTCAGAGGAAAACCGCAATGTTGAAGCCCACAGCTCCTAGAGCATGAGAAAAATGAAATTGAAAGAAGGAAAAAAAAGAAAAAAAATTTTTTTTTCAGTGTGAGACATTGAACACAGGGGTATCCTATCTCTGAGTTACACGACTAGCACTTTTTATTTTTTTATTTTAAGACGGAGTCTCACTAAGCTGCCCAGGCTGGCCTCAAACCTGCAATCTACTTGTCTCAGCCTCCTAAGTAGTAGGATTACAGGTGTCAGCCATTGTGACCAGCTGATAGAAGGAAATCATTGAAAAGACAAGTTATGGCTACAACCCTATAGGATCGGGAAATGGCTTCAGTTTCTTGCAATATAAAGAGATAGGTGAACTAGTCTCTGAACTTGGATCCATACAGTCACCAGACACCCTACAGAAGTCAGGGCTGGTTTATGCAGCTGACCTGCATAGGCTTGTGGGGGTGCTGACAGGAATGCTGGGGCATCTCCACATAGACGAATGTCCCAGAGCAGCACTCAGCACACATTTTCTGTAAAGAGCCAGATAATAAATGTATCAGACTTTGTGAGCTCTTTAGAATCAGTCGCAACTACTAAACCTGGCTGTTGTCTGATAAATACATGCATGAGAAGAACCGGTTCAATAAAATGTTATTCACAAAAATAAATAGCGGACCTTAGTTTGCCAATCTCTGTCCTAGAAAGTCTTATAAGAGGAAGAATATAGACCTAGATTCTAGAATAAGACCTATTAATATTGAGAGGATATTTTAATTACTGTAAAGTCTATGCACTTCTAATCTCATTTAAATGTATCTAATTTAATTCTAACATTTCAAGATAAACACCAGGATATGGAGTTATAAATTCTCCACTAAGTTTCTGTTTTGCTTCACTGTTTGGCCTAAAGGTTTCCTTTGCAAAAGAGACAACCCTAAGCAAATTCAGTCTTTCCTTTCTCCCACAGATATTCATCTGTAGATCAGTGTTACCTCCTCTGAATTCCTGGAGCCTGGTATCACGCCTGAAATATAGGAACTTGACACCTGAGTAAGTGGCTATACTCCTATTTCATTCTTTCACCCAAACAATAATCAAAATTGGAATTTTAAGGTGTAGCGAAGACACAGCTTCAAAGTATAGAAGAAAAATATTTGAGTTCTCCATTTCTATTCCCAATAACTCAATAAACCTATTTGGGTTTTTTCAATATATCCAAGATCTTAGAAAATGTGCCACCCACAAAGCCTTTCTAAAAACTCGAATTCAAGAATGTATGCCAGAAAAATGAAAAATGAAGCCTCAGAAGAGGAAATACATGAGAGAATAGAAACAGTAAGTTAATACACAAAACTTTTGGATACATTAAAATAATTACTCGTAATGGTGCTTTCAAGTTTGGCCCAATTATTAAGAAATAATTCCTTATAAAATAGAGGTAAGATCTAAAAAAAAAACTAATCACAAGGCTGAGATAAAATTTCTGTCTATGTCAACACAAAGGAGGTAGTGGACAAAAGAAGAGGAAAAGTTTCAGAGTCTTGTCTTGTTTAAGAAGGGGAGAGATATTAATGTTAGACATTGACAAAAAGAAACATGTTTAAATGTGTTATTAAAAACACCCATAAGCCCTAGATAAATAATAATAGTATGTGTACCTTTTAGACCAGTAAAAGAAAAATAACAAAGAAAACTCAATCACTCCAGGAAAGGGTAAAGCTCATTTACATAAAAATAGGAAACCAAACAGGGATGTCAGAAGGAGACCAAATGGTTCCATTTTCCTAGTAAATGGCAATAGATAAATTTCCCAATTTAAAGACAGAGAATTTCAGATTAGATTTTTCTTTAAGCAGAATCCAGGTATATCTGTTTCCCAGAGATATGTTTAGAACAAAATGATTCAGAAAGATCAAATATAAAGGGATGGACAAAGGTATAGTAGGCAAATGCTAATAATAGAAAGTGAGAACGGCAACATTACAGTGAGTCAAAGCCAGAAGCATCAAATAAGACAAAGACGATAATCCATAAAGAAGATGCAAACTCAGTGCCTTTAGCATTCAACTATTAAACTACATTTTCTTTTTTAAAAATCTATAATTCAAAAACCAACGGACAAATCTGATATCATAATGAAAATTTTAATACTCCTCTCTGATATCAATAGAGAAGTCACATCTCAAAAATGAGGATTTGAATATCATAATTAACATGCTTGATTTAATAAATATATGGAGAACTTTGGAACAAAGGAAGCAGAATTAATATTCTTCTTAAATATCCATGCAACATTTATAAAACATAAAATATATTAGACCAGAAAAGCATTTCCAAAAGATTTTTTTTTTTTGGTACTGGGGATTGAACTCAGGGGCATTCTACCTCTGAGCTACACCCCCAGCCCTATTTTTTATTCTTTATTTTGAAACAGGGTCTCCCTAAGTTGCAGAGTGCCTCACTAGGTAGCTGAGGCTGGCCGCGAACCCGGATCCTCCAGTCTCAGCTTCCCAAATGCTGGGATTACAAGCGTGTGCCATCACGCCCGGCTTCAAAAGATTTTTTAACAGTAGAAATCATGAAAGCCAATTCAACATCTACAATGCAATAAAATTTAACATTAACAACAAAAAAATGGTCAAATTGAAATTTATCCTCTGAACTAAAAAAATCCTAAATTATCTTTGAATTAAAAAGAAATTCATAATTGATATCATAGGCTATTCATCAAGTAATGATATACTGAAAATATTTCATATCAAAATTTGAAATTTCATGGAATACAAGAAAGAATTGAAAAAAATGAACTAAATACATATTCTAAAAGCTTAGTAAGAAAAATGAATCTTCTAATAATAAGTAAGTCAGATAAAATGAGATGTAGGAATAGAGAGAGATATAATATAGAAAAGAAAGTAATTAGTTTACTTGGTAAAAACAAAGGATTGTTACTTAAAGATGAAATTTATGTATGGCAAATGTAATCAAGAAAAATAAACACCACAAATAATATTTGAAAGAAAAGGGAGCCAGGTGTGCTTGTAATCCCAGTACTTGGGAGGCTAAGATAGGAGGATTGCAGGTTCTAAACCAGCCGCAATTTAGTGAGGCTCTTGGCAACCTAGCAAGACCCTATTTCCAAATAGGAAATAAAATCGGGCTAAGGGTATAGCTTGTAAGTAGAATGACTCTGGGCTCAATCCCCAGTAACACACACACACACAGGAAATCTAATAGGATAGTTCACAACAAAAACCAAAAGACAAATATTCCAACTCATATCACAAGTTAAGCAAATACTCAGTAGTAAAATCATCAGACAGACCACAGGAAATAAAACTAAGCATCAGTCTATTCACAAATATAAACACAAAATTCCTAAGTAGCATTTTCTAAGTTGAATCTATTTATTTATTTATTTATTTATTTATTTATTTATTTATTTATTTTTATTTATTGCGGTACTGGGGATTGAACCCAGAGGCATCCTACTTCCGGGCTATGCCCCCAGTCCTATTTTTTATTCTTTATTTTGAAACAGGGTCTCATTAAGTTGCAGAGGGCCTCACTAAGTAACTGAGGCTGGCTGCGAGCCCAGATTCTCCTGTCTTAGCCTCCCATGTACTGGGATTACAAGCGTGCACCACCACACCCGGCTTTAATTTGAATCTAGTAAGATTTTAAGATATAAACCAAAATGACCAAGGAAGGTTTACCCCAGGATCCTAAAAATTGCTCAAATTTAATAAAATAAAAATGCAACTTAGTGCCTTAATAAATTAAAGAGAACAATAAAAGTATAAACTATAGAATAAATAATCCTTTGCTGGATAACTATCAATCAGAAGCATATAGCTATCATCACACTTGTTGGTGACCATTAGAAATTCTCTTACTCAAAATAAAGATAAGAATGCACATCAAAGTACTACTGAGACATACTACTCGCTAGGCACCAGCCCAGACAATGAACAATAAATATCAATATTGGAATGAAAAAGACAGCAATTTCATTATTTGTGGACCATATGATTGGCATATCTAAAAGGCCCAAGAGAAGTAAAGGAACAATGTTAAAACAGGAAGTTCAATTAAATTATCAGATAAATCATCAAAATTCAAAAGTTATATTTTCTCAATTCTAAAAGTAACCCACTTGAAAATGTAACGAGTGGGATAGGCTTTGTTTAAAAGGCCAACAAAACTACAAGATGACCACAATAAGAACAAAGAAAACTAATAAGAAATATGAAAGACACTCATGAAAATTATAAACTTTATTCAGGGCTATAAAAAAAATCTGAATAAAAAGACTAGCCAGCCCTGACCCTAGATGGCAAGAACCATACTGTAAAACTTCCAATCAGTACCAAATACATCTATACATTTATTACTGAAAATCCTAATTCACGAGTTTATCCTGAACTTCAGCTTAAAGAGAATGAGCATTTAATGCAGCACTGATAAAGATGGACATATGTGCTGCATTATTTTGGTTACTGTAGCTTTTTAGTGAGTTTTTGTCTTGTTTATAGAATTCATATTTTCAAAACGTCTTGTCTAGTGAAATCCTGTTTCCAAAATAAAAAAACAGAACTAGGGATGTAGCTTGGAGGTAGAATGCCTCTGGGTTCAATCCTCAGTATAACAAAAAAAAAGAGACATAAACTATAAAACTTTTAGAAGAAAATATAGAGGGAAGCTTTATTCCATTGTATCTGTCCATAATTTCATGGTTGTGATACTAAAAGCAGAAGCAACAAAAGAAAAAAATAGGAGATATTTTATCAAATTAAAAACTTTTGTGCATCAGAAGATGCTAATAGGATAAAAAGACAACCCGTGGGATGGAAGAAAATACTTGTAAAACATGTATCTGATAAGGGATTGCTATCTAGAATATATAAATGACTCCTACAGCTCAACATCAACAAAAAGAAATGCTTGATTCAACAACTTGAATACAACAATTTGTATTTCTCCAGAAATACAAATGGCCAAAAAGCACATGAAAAAAACCCTCAATACCAGAATCATTAGGGAAATGCAAATCAAAACCACATGAGGTACCATTTTATACCCACTAAGATGTTGTTATCTAAAAGTAGTAACAACAACAAAAAAACAAAACAAAACAAAACAAAAAAAACAGAAAATAAATGTTGGGTTGTGGAGAAATTCAAAGCCATGTGCACCTTTGGTGGGAATGTAAAAGGTGTACCTGCTATGTCAGCAGGGATCTATTCCCTGAAAAATGAAACATGGAATTACTATACGACCCAGCCATTCCCCTTCTGGATAGATATCCAAAAGAAGTGTAAACAAGTTTGAACAGATATTTGAACACCCATGCTCATAGCAATACCATTCACGATAGCCAAAAAGGTGGATGCATCCCCAAGTGTCCACCCACAGCTGAATAGATAGTAATATGCACATAAGATTGTTGAGTCTTATGACAGAAGAAAATTCTGACATATGCAACAATGTAGATGGACCTTGAAGATATTATGTTAAGTGAAATAAATCAATCACCAAAGGGCAAATAGTATACAATCCCAGTTATATGAAGTACTTGGGCTAGTCAAACTCATATAGATAGAAAGTGGAATGGTGACTGCCAGGTTAGGGGACAGAAGAAAGGGGAGTTATTGTTTTATGGGTGCAAAGTTTCTGCTGGGGAAGATGAAACAGCTCTGGCTGGGTGGTGGGAATGGTTACACGGCAAAGCTACATACAAAATGCTACCAAACTGTACACTTAAAATGTGAATGGCCAGCCAGTTGTGGTGGTACAAACCTATAATCCCAGTACTTGGGAAGATGAGAGGATCACAGGTTCAAGGTCAGCCTCAGCAATTTAATGAGACCCTGTTTCCAAATAAAAACAAAACAGGGCTGTAAGTACAGCTCAGATGTAGAGTGCTCCTGGATTCAATACCCAGTAGCATGTTTAAAATATGTACATGGTCAATTTTTTTTTTTTTTTTTTTTTTTTTTTGTGGTACTGGGGATTGAACTCAGGGGCATTCTACCTCTGAGCTACACCCCCAGCCCTATTTTTTTTTAATTCTTTTTTTTTGAAACCGGGTCTCACTAAGTTGCAGAGTGTCTCACTAGGTAGCTGAGGCTGGCCGCGAACCCGGATCCTCTGGTCTCAGCCTCCCGAATGCTGGGATTACAAGCGTGCGCCACCACGCCCGGCTCAGTCAATTTTACATTATAATATTCTAGCACATTTTTAAAGGCAACTGTTTTGTAGATACCAAAATTTATTATGAAGCCAGGCATGGTGATACACACCTGTAATGCCAGTACTTGGGAGACTGAGGCAAGAGGATCATAGATTGAAGGACAGCCTCGGAGAATAAATAGTGAGATTCTCAACAACGTAGTGAGACTCTGTTTCAAAACAAAATATCAAAAGGGCTGAGGTGTAGTTCAGAGGTAGAATAACCCTGGGTTCAATCCTCACACACACACACACACACACACCCCACACACAAAAACTATTCTCACGCTTGTAATCCCAGCATTTGGGAGGCTGAGACTGGAGATTCCAGGTTCATGGCCAGCCTCAGCTACTTAGTGAGGCCCTCCGCAACTCAGTGAGACCCTGTTTCAAAATAAAGAATAAAAAATAGGGCTGGGGGTATAGCTCGGAGATAGAATGCCCCTGAGTTCAATCCCCAGTACCGCAAAAAAAAAAAAAAACTATTCTGATGCCAGTAATACCCTTCCCCCAGTTGTAACAACCAAACATTTCTTTGGACATTTCAAAGTGCCCCTGGGAGGAGCAAATTGCTGTGGTTGAGAACCCAAGTGCTCACCCCCAGGAGGAGAGGTCATGACCAGGATAAACTGGTGATGGGCACACACAAGCTTTCACTCAACTACTTAATCCAGCAGCCAGTAGAGTCTCTATAAACATACACAAAACACCAAACACACACACACACACACACACAAAAGCACAAAATACACAAAAGTGTCCTGGATTGTTTTGTTCTGTTATTTCACATCTTATCTATCTGTAGAAATAAAATCTTTAAAGAGATAAACCACATTCACTTTAGAACAAGTGAGACTAGAATCTCACTGTGTCTTGGATGCTCCCAATCTGCTCCTGGGAGGTGAGACCTAGCCTGCTGTTCAGTTATAGGAAAGGGAAACCTTTCTCAGACTTTAGATCTATTAGGATTGCGGAATAGAAAAAAAAAAACTGTATTCTTAGGAAAGAAAACACGTATAAATGCCTGGATAAATGAAGCTCCAACCTTAATATGTATTATATGCACTGGCTTTAAAGATTGCTTTCTTGCCCTAGGACAAATCTTCAGGAATCCTAGGAAATTTTGAGAGATAAAGTCCTCCCTGTTGTGACTTACAGCATATAACAAACAACACACAAAAGAGAGATAGCTAACTCACATTTTGAAAAGGCCCTCTTGAGTACCAATGCTTAAAAAAAATCATAAATCATGGGGTGTTTTTATCAGGACAGTGACAAATGCTCAGGCTTCAACGCCTCCTCCAGAAATCTAGGACAAGAGGCTCATTTGTTTCTTAGAGCCTCTGCCCTGTATTTGGGGAAAACAGAGCCAAGGGCTATGAACTTCACAGGGCTGTAGACCAAAGGTGAGGAAGGGTGGGAGCAGAAGTTTAAAATGGAGAATGGTGACAAGGTCTGCTCAGACTTACAGGAAGCCCCAAGTTGTTTTTTAAGCTGTGCATGGCAGCTGTTTCAGTTTTAAAGGTTTATTGAGAGTGGACATTATTTACACCATGTTCATACAAAAATACAAGCTGTGTTTCCCTAGCACCTGCAGCAGATGTTTAAGAGGAAAAACTGAGCTCACATAACCTCAAGAATCATAAACATGCCAACCTTTCCCCGAAGAATACATCTCTTGATGGCAAGTCCAGCCTCCCATTTCTGGCTGGATCCCTTATCTCTCTTTGAACTTGAATGAACTGCCTCTTAACCCACCTTCGGCTATGAAACTGTCAGCTCTTATAAGCTAAATAGGTTCGGTGGTGGTCAGTGCCTGGATGGACATGCTCCAAGGAAAATCAGTGTTGTCTTGGAAAGCAGTGACTCAGAAAGAGGTGTGTGAGCCTCTGAGCTGGTTCAGAACTCAAGTTCCTGGCTACTGGAAGGAAGAAAAAAAAAAAAAAAAAACAGGGCTGCAGAGATGTGGCTGGACAGATGTACAGATAACTCATCTCAAGGGGAGAGTTCTCAAAGTGTGTTCCCCAGCACCCTCGAAAGAGCATGCATGGACTCTTGAAATAGTGTCAGTAATACAGCAGTGCCCAATTTTCCTTCCTGGCATAAAATGATCATTTACCTGCTCTATTCTTCTTTGGTCTGTCATTTAAAACATCTTTTCTTTCCATTTACCTAAATGAATTTAGTCTTGCACTGATTGGTTGCTTTTTTTTCTGATTTTGTTCTGTTAATTAGAAATCAAGAGAAGGGAAAGACAGTCAGGCATGGTGGCACACACTTGTAATCCCAGTACTTGGGAGGCTGAGACAGAAGAGTGCATGTTTGAGGTCAGCCTCAGCAACTTAGAGACGCTTTCCGCAACTTGGTGAGACCCTGTTTCAAAGTAAAAAATAAAATAGGGCTGAGGTGCAGCTCAGAGGTAGAATGTCCCCTGGATTCAATCCCCATTACCACACACATGAAAGAAAGAAGGAAGGAAGGAAAGAAGGAAGGAAGGAAGGAAGGAAGGAAGGAAGGAAGGAAGGAAGGAAGGAAGGAAGGGTAGAGAGTTATATGGGTTTGTCATTAATGAATGGGGAGAGAAGAGTGTTTGGGGCAAGCTAAAGTGGTCCATAGATCTATGTGTTTGAAGATTATTTACCCAGTGCAATAGAAGTCACAGGGAGGGTGATAGTGGCAAGAACTCCTTCTGTGGCCTATGCAATCTTCTGGTACAATGTAGGGTAACGTGACATACATGATATGATAATATGACCATGAACATACTATGATGCATAGATTGGTGTCTTTGCAGTAATTGAAATAGCCATAGACCTTCTAGGGTATATCAAAGCACATATTATTGTCACTAACAGTAGCTTATTAGTTGATGTTAGAGAATCCATAACTAATAAAGCTTTCCTCTTTCCAGACTCTGTTCCCACATAAAGTCCTCCTCCTTGGACCTTCTTCATCAGAATCTTTCCTCCTATTAAAGAAAAGCAATAGTCAGTGATTCCTGTTAAAGCATGGAAAGGAAGACCTTATTCAGGACCATCACAATAGTTATAAGAGCCACAGCAATGGAAATTGCAGTGGTGGCAGATTGGCTCAACTCCAAATATAGCATGGGGATTTGGGAACATCAGTGGATAGAAACTTACTAAAAGGAATCATCAGGAGCAAGAGGGGTAAATCATTAGGAGCAATCATCATCTGGCTAAACCCACCTAATGGGATTCTTGCTGAAGACTGACTGGGGTGATCAGACATTGCCTGGGGGCTGGTGGAGGCTGAGCAACTGGGATCCGCTGTCAGAGGCAACCAGATATGAAGGACTGTGGTTGGGGTGGGAAGAGTTCTGGCTGAATTGATTTGGCAGCACTCTAGCTAACACTAGCTTCCACACAGAAGTGCACAGACGGGCCTAGAAGAAGCTCAGGAGACTAAGTGTTGATTGAGCAAAGAACCTTTGTTACTGCTCAGCAAGGCTGAGCCCAGTGGAGAGAAATTTGTTCACGTTGCAATGAATGCAACTTTCTCCACGGAACCTGGTAGCTCTGCTCTGGCCCATTTCTGATACGCTTCAAAAATTTCAGGAAAACACTTGGGTTTGAACAAAACAGGTTGGAGCTGGAAAGGATTTTAGAACCATTCCTAACCAGCTACATAGGTTCATGCACAAGAAACTGAAGAGGAAAGGATCCAGTTCACCGGATAACTGGTCCAAATCCAAGACTAGAATCCCCATGTTCTGGCTCCCAGAGCTTTAGAAAATGGCATCATGTCAATAAGGTGGTCATGGAGGAAGCACATCTTTCATTGCACATGGAGACAGATGAGGAAGGGTTTATTTATGCAGCACTCTCTATTTTGCAGTTTTAGTGGTCTTGATATAAAATTCTTTCCAAACAGTTGTTTCTCCTTCTCTGACTAAGGTTCTATGTCAGCCAGCTGTGATCTTTCCTTTTTGCAGACTTGGAGACTATTTTTTCTTTTTTCTGTGCATGATGGTGAGTGAAGGCAAGCACCCTCTCAGAAACCTAGCTCGCACAACTCACACAAGAAAGAAAAAAAGAAAGAAAGAGAGAAAGAGAGGGAGGGAGGGAGGGAGGGAGGGAGGGAGGGAGGAAGGAAGGAAGGAAGGAAGGAAGGAAGGAAGGAAGGAAGGAAGGAAGGAAGGAAGGAAGGAAGGAGAAAGCATCTATTGATTTGTACACTTAATGGATGGGTTATCTCTACCCAATTTCAAAATAATATCTGCTTTGCTTCCTTTTAAGGAAATATCAAATAACAAATCAAAGGAACTAACCAAAAACCTCATCAGATTTTGGACAATCATTAAAATTGTAAATACAAATGTAATGTTTAATAACATCAGTAAAGGTAGGCAGGAAACTAGGTAAAAAATATTTTCAAAGGAAGTTGGTGAAGCATGGTGTGGTGGCACACACCTGTAATCCAGGTACTTGGGAAGCTGAGACAGGAGAATCACATGTTGGAGACCAGCTTCAGCAACTTATTGAGACTCTCAGCAACCTAGCAAGAGCCTGTTTTAAAACAAACAAAAAATAAATAAATAAAAAGGCCTGAGGGTATGGCTCGGAGGTAGAATGCCCTGCATTCAATTCCCAGTAGTACAATTAATTGATTGATTGACTAATTAATTAAATTTCTAAAAGGAAGTTGGTGGGTGAGAGGAAGGTGGCTTTGGTGATTCTACAGCTTGATAAAGCCTTCAATATGACTAAGAGAAGTGGCTGGACTTCTCCCTCATATTTTCCTATGAGTTCCTTTTAAGATCTCTCATGATAGTCTTTGGAATCAGACTACTATGCTACAATTGCTGGGAGAAAGGGCATAGAGCCCTACACAATCCCGAGGAATGGTCTGGTACACTATATTTCAAATTGAGAATGAACAACTAATCCGAGGCCATGAAATACTGACCCTCCGGCACCAGACTTTTGCTGCATTTTTGCCTAATTATTTGTTTATTTTGCATTAAACCTCTCACATAATTACACTTGGTTTGCTAGAGGGAAAAGTCCCAGGCAGAGGTCCTTTCCACTAAAGAACAGGAACTATGGTTGCTATTGAGTTCAATCTTCCTTACCATTGTCTTTCAAAAAAAAACAAAATACCTGGCAGGTGGCATCTCTCAAAGCCTTCAAAGACTAAGTACAGAAGGCACGGATTCCTTTGTTTATCACACATATTTCTATCAGTTGCCCTTCTGAACTTATTTACAAATTGACCCCAAAGGTGAATTAGAAACCAGAAGAGACGACAAGCCGAAGAAGAGAGCAGAGCTGCAATGGAGGAAAAAAAGAGTAGGTTCTGTATCCCTCCTAGGCCAGAAAAAATATTGAGTCAAATTACACCTCGTGAATTATTTACACTATTTCTCTTTGCTAAATCTAAGCAAACATTCCACTTGCATCGAATCTACTCCAGGAGTTTTAACTGTTTATTGTGAAATCAAGTGCACAATAGTTCCTTCATGAAACATTCAGCTATATGCTTAGCACCAACAAATATCGCACATATATTATGAATGTTTCCTTATTATAACGCTAAACATTCGGTGCGTGAAACTCGAAGCTCTGTATTCCAAATCATTACGAACAAGATGTTTCCTCTCGGGCAATTTATTCTGGTGATGTGGAACCTTTGAATAAATAGTGACGCTAGTATTTTTAATGGCTGTTTCCCACCACATATTGCAAAGGAGACATTAACAAGGGCTGAATTCATAACTCATCATTGTACAAGTCCCAGATTTAACAGCATTTACGGGGAACTATAAATTATTTTATATGCGAGGGTTCTGCCACTTGGATAATTTCATTTGGCTACACGTTCTCCACCTTATCATTTTGAACAGAAAAGATGTCCTTCCTAGGAGACATCTGCAGTAATGGTGAGCTATTCTAATGGAGGCCCTTCAGAAGAAAAGATGCCATAGGTCTGTAATAACTTAACAAAGCTTTTCTTTTTAAGTTCTTTCTCTTTGATAAAATGGGTTTCTGAGGTGATAGTGACAATAATGCTGTACTAACTGTTCATTTTTCCCCTTCTTCCCTTGCTAGTCCTTTAGATAGCAAAAACACACGCTTGCTTTATACTCTTCTCCAAATGGCTATTAATATCATGAAAGACCCTTATGATTAAAAGAGTGGCTATCCTCTTTCTTTTTTCTGAGCTCAATAAAGTCTTCCAACAAGAGATCACTATAGTTTACTGGTTTTTACTAAATGGTGGGAACAAATTGTACTTTATAGGTCTCTCTATATTATGAAATTCTGAACTAGGAACATAACTTGATGATGATGATGATGATGTTACTAGACATTGAACCTAGCGATGTTCTAACTCCAAGCTACACCCCTACTCCTTTAAAAAAAAGCAAGATCTCCCTAAGTTGCTGAGGGTCACCCTAAACTGCTGAGGCTGTCCTTGAATCTGCAATCCTCCTATCTCAGCCTCACAAGTACTGGGAGTACAGAGCATGCAACCACACCTGGCACAGTTTTATTTTTATTAATGCCTGGGGTATATTTTTGTTCTCACAAAATGGTTGTCATTTTCCTATATGTGAGGTTCACTTACAGTCATAATATGTTGTATTTGGAAGACACAGTAAAGACTACTAGGTGCAATGAATCTTAAGCAGAGAAAGCTTTTTAAAAACCTTTACCCATGGATTCAGGCTCAGTGTGTGTGTGTGTGTGTGTGTGTGTGTGTGTGTGTGTGTGTGTGTGTGTTGGAGCAGTGGGAGTCTTTGTTTATTCAACTTCTAGTTTTTTTTTTTTTTAATTTAGGCCTAAGAAAAGCCTTTCTAACCAATTCACAAAACTCTAACATATAAGAGAAATGCATCATTTTTTAACAACATAAAAATTAGAAATTAATACAAACTTAATAAAAACATCATAAAAAAACCAAAGCCAAAAGGAAAACTTTAAACTCAGGGAAATGTTTCCAAAAGTGATTTCCTAGCTGGGGGCGATGGTGCACACCTGTAATCCCAGTACTTAAGAGGCTAAAACAGGAGGATTGCAGGTTCAAAGACAGCCTCAGGAAGTAGTGAGACTCTCATCAACCTAGCAAGACCCTGTTTCAAAACAAAAAATAATAAAAGGACTGGGTATATAGCTCAGAGGTAGAATGCCCCTGAGTTCAATCCCCAGTACCACACACACACACACACACACACACACACACACACACACACACGAAATTGCTATGAGAATAAATTAAATAAAAAATGTGGATGCTGCTCTTCATTGCCCTCCACTAAGCTTTTATTTTCTGGAAATAGAACTGGAGCGACCAAAGACCTTTGTGTGTGTGTGTGTATGTGTGTGTGTGTGTGTGTGTGTGTGTGTGTGTGTGTGTGTGTATGTTTTAACAAACATATCAAAGTCAACCACTAAACCGATCAAGAGAAGAGGGTGGAGGGGAAGGAATGAGGTGGGAACTGGGGAAGGGTTAACTGAGACCTGTGTGCACGTATGTCTCTACTAGCTTGTACCTCACAAAGATATATGATTACAATGCACCAATATTTTTTTAAATCCTCTGATTGTTCCCCAATTTACATGAAGCACAGTAAGGGGAAGGGGGGAGCAGACTGGGCAACAGCAGGAACATGCCCAGGATACAGAGACTCCTTCACTCCCGAAAGTGAAGAAGGCAGACTGAGCTGGGCATTTAAACTTAATAAAAGATAGATTTAAAACCCCATGCACCTGTATGTCCCTGTCACTCTGAACTACATAATGGTGTGGGAATACAATGCACCAATAAAAGTATTTTTTAAGCATTAAAAAAATAAAACTGCATGTAAAAAAAGAGGAATAAAAGAAGCTAATAATAACACAAATATTTTTAAATAAAAGCCAGGGAGAGGGATAAATAATAACACAAACAGCATGAAAAGTGAAGGGAACTAACCGCGGAGGAAATAAATTGAGAACCAAAGCATGCATTATAGATTTAATAGAAATGCTAGAAAGAGTAAGAGAAAGATACTCATGCCCGAAAATTAAATTGCTGGTAGGAAAAACTGCATATGAATTGCAGAGGAAAAACAAATTTTAAAATGAGAGAGAAGAAAGTGGATATGAAGAATGAAAAATGATCCAACTTAATGTGGAATTAGAAAAAAATTAAATGAAAAACTTTGAAAACATAAGAAAAATTTCCTTGGAATGAAGTAAACAAGCAGATCATAAATGTATGTCGTATTTCAAGAAAAGTATCTAAAGAAGAAAAATTAGATCAGGACATATACAAATTAAATTTTTTGAGTTTCAACACGAAAAAATAAATCTTCAGACATCCACACACTAGAATCACATTATTTACAAGACGAAGAGTAAAGCAAGAATCGGGCGATTTCCACTACAACTCGCTATTCAAAACAAGTCACGTCTAGAAAATTCTTGGTAAAAATAAGACCCAAGAATATTATTCTGGTCAACTTGTCACTTGTGGGTAAAACAGCTGAATCCTGCCCTCAAGCACTCAGGCAGCTAGAAAAATTATTTGACTTTTTCTTGAAAAACAAAATGTCAATTACATTTGGGTAAACAAGAAATAACTCATAATAACTTAAAGATGGGATGAGTTCTAAATCTATTAGATATAGAAATATGACTTGAAAAATGAATTCCATTTCACTGGATTGTAGTTACAGACCTCAGCAAAAAAGAAATTTAAAAATTAATACAACTCTGGAGGTGAATTTGGCAAAGCAGCATATCCTGCCAGAGTGGATTTCATTCACAATATTTTGAGAATCATTCTTTTTAGTCTTAGAGGTTACTTTTAGAAGCTAATACTTCTTGTGGCAATGAAATATTTATCTAAGTTTAAGTCCCTCAGTTTTACCTCAGATTCTTTTTATCCTGCTAGATACAAATAGGAATTAAATGTAATATACTTTTTTAAATTAGCATGTAATTTTTAAATAAAATTACTTTATCTTAGCTTTCTTTCTGCATTAGCATTAATATCTATCTATTATGGTAGTCCTTAATGTAAAAATAGCGATTACTTGATGGTTATGAAATGAAACAAATTTGTTTTCTTCTTATTGTTATTCTTTATTGCTTGGACTTTTATAAATGTATATAGTTTTCTCCCCAAAAAAGTTTATTAAGCTAAAAGAAGTCAGTTTTCAATATCCGAATTTTGTGGTGTGTGTGGGTGTGTGTGTGTATGTTACAGAGGATAAAACCCAGGGGCATTCTACCTCTGAACTACACTCCTAGTCATATTTTATTTTTTTATCAAAACAGAGTCTCACTAAGTTACTGAGGGCCTCGCTAAGCTGCTGAAGCTGACCTTGAACCCATGATTCTTCTGTCTTAGCCTCCCAGGTACTGGGATTACAGGCGTGTGCCACCAACATATGGCTCTTAATCTTATTTTAAAAATTAATTTGCTCTCTTCCAGGATTGGCGTCTAGAGGCACTCAAAATGGTTCAATGAGGCTTTCCTACAATACAGCCTCTTAACAAAAGTAGGCTGTCCTGAACCCCTGGTAACAGAATTGTTTACCTTTATACCAAGAAGATTGGAAAAGTACCAAAATCTGCATGTGGTGTGTGCCCAGGCCAGATTGTGGGGTTCAAGCTGTGAGACCCAAGGTTCTTATGAGATTGTCTAAAACAAACAAAAAAAAAACCATGTCAGCAGGGCCTATGGTGGGTCCATGTGTGCTAAGTGCGTCCGTGACGGGATCAAGCATGCTTTCCTTATTGAGGAGCAGAAAATCACTGTGAAAATGTTGAAGGCACAAGCACAGAGTCAGAAAGCTAAATAAATGAGTAATAAAAAATCAAAAAGCTAAAAAGATTAATTTGAACCATTAATTTAATTTCTGTTGTGCATATCTTATTGTTTTCATTTGCTTGCAGTGTCATATATACACATAGGTTTATTATGGTCAACTTAAATGACCATGAATAGAAAGCAAACTAAATAAACTCTGGCACATACATACAATGAAATACTATGGAACCTTTAAAATAATTAAGTAGATATAAATATGGTGGTTAAAAAAATCTCTAAGGTATATATCATTTTATAGAATTCAGCTGAAAACTGAGCACAATATATTCCCATTTTAGTTAAAAAGGAAATGAAAGTTGTATACATACACACACATATAACTACACACCTGGCTGTGTATGCAGAGATAATGTGTGCTGACATGCACAAAATCTGTCAAAAACAATCGCACTTAAAAAGAAGGACCAGGAGATGAAAACAAGAGAATTCTGTTTCATCTCATTTCCTTTTAAAGTTACTTATTGTTTTTTCACTTGGGCTAAAAAAAAAATTTTTTTTAAAGCAAACATTGTTGATTTTGTTCAATCCTTTATCTTATAGCTGAGAAGACAAAGACTGGCATGAGTTAACTTACTTAGCCTCATTCATATAGTTAATTTAAGATCATAATTTATATGTTTCTACTGTATTCTGTGTCCTACCTCACACTTGTAACAGTGTTGTTACTAAGATAACAAGTATCAACATAATCAACAACTGTCAGTCTCTCTATAATCCACAATTCCAGTTCTCAAAAGGCTGAGACAGGATGATTGCAGGTTTGAGGAATGCCTCAGCAACTAGCAAGACTCAGCAACCTGGCAAGACACTGTTTTCAAAACATAAAATAAAAATAGAATGGACTGCAGGTTAGCTCAGAAATAGGATGCTCCTGGGTTCAATCCCCAGTACAAAAAATAAATAAGTAAATCTAAAAAAAAAAAAAAAAAAGAGTTCTGGGGAAACCTGTGGCATGTCAGATTGTCAGATGAAACCCAGTTTCTGGGAGTGGAGCTGTGCGTGCTCATAATCTCCACTATTGGCACCTAGAACCTAACACACACACGAGCAATGGAGCAGCACTCATGGTCTCTGTCTAGGATAACTAACCTCAATAGATTCTTAAGCTCAATCGATCACTGTCTTAAAAACAAACAATGAAAGAGAATGCGTAGATGGAGAAAAATCATTTCACCGTGTGGTTTTGGATTGCTTTCCTTTGAAGGCTACCCTCATACTTTGGCGAGTTCTGAGACATCCCAAAATTCTAGCCTGGATCTCATTCCAGTGCCATGATCCGATAGACATTTTAGTAAATGCGTTTCACACATACACTACTCATCAACCAATATGATTTCTTAATTATTTACTTTCTGAGCTCCTATGAGCGTTTTGAAAATCTTTGCCTGACTACAGACAATGCAGTACTATTTTTTTTAAAAGAAAAGGAAAAAAGAGGACGGTTTTGTGTGAATTCTGGCTCTGCCTTTTCCTAATTAAACAGTCTTGGCATGTTGGTCTCTAGTCCTCAGATTTCCATCTTTAAAGTGAGAATAATAATGTGGGCTTCTCGGGATTATGGAAAGAATCAAATGAGATAGATAATATGTGTCAAGTGCCAAAAACAGGCTGCATCAAAAGTAGAGAGAAAACAAAATGTGTATTTTGTCCCCCTCCCCCATTCCCTAGAGGAAAACAAGTTTAAAGGAATGTAGACATGTATGCTTAAAGAGAATTTTTTTTCCATTGCACCTGATTTGAAAAAAAAAAAAGAAAATAAGTTGAAAATGGAAATGAACTTAAATTATGAATGTGGTCATTCTGAGAATTGAGATTAAATGCACTTCATCTCCATGAAGTCAGTGCTTTCCACAGAAAAGAGAAAATGAATGAGGGCACAGGCATGTATTCCTTGTTCTCATATTTGCCTCTTTGTTCATAATTACCAAATACAAGTGAGGAAAAGTGATTTGGAGTTGTATCATTAAAAGGAAGCAAAGTAATTTTAGGCAAAGGATGGGGAAAGTGATTTGATAATGAGTTATTTTCTGGAGGAAATGATTGAATCCTCATAATTTGAGATGTTAAAACTAAAATATCTCTGGCTGTCGGATGTATGCTGTAGACACTAGACCTAATACTCTAGCATGACTTTCTAATATGGAACAGCTAATCTTCAATAAAACACCAGGATTTTTGGACTAAACTTTTGTATATAGTGCACACCAATTGAGGACTAATGGCATATATTCTATAGAGAGAGGTGCATGATTGTTTTATTTGTTTGTTTATGTCCTTGATATGTGTAAGCCAACGTGTATATGTGTGTGCTGGCAGTTTGACTCCAAAAAGAGATTTTGTATTATACTGGCTCTATTTGTGTAGACAAAGCACTGTATTAAAGGATTGACTGATGCTTTATTTATCTAGAACTAATAATTTAGTAAAAAAAGAAATACATATACCTAATAGCAAAAATATGGGCAAATATAAAACTAGGGAAAAGAGGAACACTAAGTATAAGTTTAAAATAGAATCATTTGTCTTTAATGTACTAAATTAGTGATATGACATATGATATATGGTATATGCAATAATGATGATTTGCAGAATATGATACAGAAGAATTGCTTACTTTGGAGGCTGAGACAGGAGGATCACAGGTTCAAGGCCAGCCTCAGAAACTCAGTGAGACTCTGTTTCAAAACAAAGAAACAAAAAATACAAAAAAGGCTGGGAATATAGCTTGGAGGTAGAATGTCCATGAGTTCAAACCCCAGTTCCATAAAAATAAATTAATAAATCCTATCCCAGTTGAGTGGTCTGCATTCGATTTCTGATCTAGAGTCAAAGAGTAGACACAAAGAAGAAATGATTTCCAGATGATATAAGCAATCATTTGTTCAGCAACATTTCACTAGGGATCAAGTCAATGAATTTGTTACAGGAGATTAAAAAAAAAGTCACACCTATCATCAATCCTGGATGTCAATAATATTTGTCAAAAAGAACTGTGTTAAGCTGGGTGTGGTGGTGCATGCCTGTAATCCAGTATTTGGGAGGCTAAAATGGGAGGAAGCCATATTCAAAGCCAATCTCAGCAATTTACAGAGGCTCTCAACAACTTATTGAGACCTTGTTTCCCAATAAAAAATAACAAATGGATTACAAAACTATGGGATATGTACACAATGGGATGTTACTCAGTCATAAAGAAGAACAAAATCATGTCATTTGTAAGGAAATGGATGGAACTGGAAAACATGTTAAGTGAGATTAACCAGTCACAAAAAGTAAAACATGGAATTCTCCCCTTAATATGCGGAAGCTAGGGAGAAAGTGAGTCATAGGAGGGACTCTAGATGAAGGAGAAACCTTAGATGCGCAAAGAAGGTCCCCTATCTGAAGGTGATGGGGAGGGGGGAAACACCCTAATGTATATGATGTACTTTCACAAACGTATCAATTCCTGAACCGAATATGAGAAGGAGGGAGGGAGGAGGGAATGGGATGGGAATTGGGGAAGGCTTAAAAGAGTGCTGTGTGCATTTATGCCACTACCAGCTTGTACCCTATTAAGATGTTTGATTACAATAAAAAAAAAATAAGGCTAGGGGTGTAGCCCAGAGGTAGAATGCCCCGGGTTCATCCCCAGTGCCACAAGCACGAAAAAAGAACTATGATAAAGTTATAGAGAGTAGAAATTTCCCTGAGAAGTATCAACAAGGCACTTTCAGAATTCAGAAGAAGAGGAGGCTCTTTAAGAAAGGTGGTCCAGAGTCGGGCGTGGTGGCCCAGGCTTGTAATCCCAGCATTCGGGAGGCTGAGACCCGAGGATCCGGGTTCGCGGCCAGCCTCAGCTACCTAGTGAGGCACTCCGCAACTTAGTGAGACTCGGTTTCAAAATAAAGAATAAAAAATATGGCTGGGGGTATAGCTCGGAGGTAGCATGCCCCTGAGTTCAATCCCTAGTACCGAAAAAAAAAAAAAAGAAAGAAAGATGGTCCAGGAAGGAATTGCAAAAGATACACAATTTTGTCTCAGAAACAAAAATAGGAATAGTTTTAATATATGAGATAGAGAAAATAAAATAGAAAAGTAAGATAAGAAGGAAGTGAACAGGAGCAATGGTAGATACAATGATAGATGAAAACAAAAAAGAGAAGAGCAGGAAGTTTCTGTAAAACCAATACTAGGAAGTATGTAAGTGTTTTAACACCAATACTTAAAACTGCTACAAGGTGAAAAGATTTTAGAGATTTTTTATCACAATTGGAAAAATGTTTAAGAAGATTGTTCTGGCAATAGAATGATGGCACAGTTGAGAGGATGTGATCTAGAAGTGAGAGGATGGGGTCTTGAGGTGAGAGGATGGGATCTAGATGTGAGAGTATGGAATCTAGAAATGAGAGGATGAGATCCAGAAGTGAGAAGATGGAATCTCAAAGTGAGAGGATGGGGTTTAGAAGTGTAAGGATGGGGTCTAGAAGTGAGAGGATCAGGTAAAAGACTTTGTGGATATGCAGAAGACAGGATGCTGTGGACTGAAGTAAGACCATGGCCATGGGAAGGAGATGCCGATGTGAGAGACATTGCTATGATAGGACATGAGATGGCAAAGAAACAACCCAGATGTGGAAGCAGAGGGGAAAAGGAGAAATCAAAGATGGCACAAGGACTTTACCTTCCAGCAATGAGAGAGTAACAAAGTCCAGATTTCTCTTACTGCCATAAACAACCAGCAAACTGAACAGTTAGGCAACACCTGTCTTTAGCTGTCAGACAACTGGCAGCACAGGGCTGTAACTTCTAGGGGGTGTGGTAGGGGTGGAACAGGAAAAATAAGGTGAATCCTTCTGTTGTACCAGCATTCTGCCTGGAAGTAATTTGCAAACCTCCAGCCCATGAAGAGGAACTCAAGCGGAGCTTCCTAGCACTGCTGAGCAAAGAGACAGAGATGACAGTTCAGGCCAGGTGTGGTGATGCACACTTGTCATCCCAGTACTTGGGAGGCTGAGACAAGAGGATCTAGGTTCGTGGCCAGCCTCAGCTACTTAGTGAAGCCCTCCACAACTTTAGTGGGACCCTGTTTCAAAATGAAGAATAAAAAAAATAGGACTGGGGGTGTAGCTCAGGGGTAGAATGCCCCTGGGTTCAATCCCTAGTGCTACAAAAGGGGTGGGGGGGGATCACAGTTCAGAGTGGCAGATGCATCTAAAAGTTGTAAGATAGAATATCAAAGAAGAGAAAGTAATACAGAGAACGAGCTCCAGAAATTTGAATAGGACTCTTCTTAAATCTTTGCCTGAATACCAATCTGTGTGCATAGGACAAAACCCCACAAGAAAAACTACTGGAGAGAAACAGTTACCATGACATGATAAGATTTAGCTAGGCATGATGGCACATGTCTGTGATCCTACTACTTGGGAGGTTGAGACAGAAAGAGACTGTCATTAACCTAGTGAGACTGTCATTAACTTAGTGAGAGCCTGTTTATAAGTAAAAATAAAATTGGGCTGGGGGTGTGGCTTGGAGGTAGAATACCCCTGGGTTCAATCTCTAGTACCAAAAAAAAAAAAAAAAGAAAGAAAGAAAGAAAGAAATGATAAGATTTAGAAAAAAAAAATCCCAGAACAAAGGCAAGGGATAATTTTGTTTTCCATTGGTTCCAGTGGAACCAGATTACTGAATATATACTTCAGTGGAGATGCAGGAAGAACTATGCCTTAGAAATGAGTCTACCAAGCCGGGCGTGGTGGCGCACGCTTGTAATCCCAGCATTCGGGAGGCTGAGACCAGAGGATCTGGGTTCCCGGCCAGCCTCAGCTATCTGGTGAGGCACTCCACAACTTAATGAGACTCGGTTTCAAAATAAAGAATAAAAAATAGGGCTGGGGGTGTAGCTCGGAGGTAGAATGCCCCTGAGTTCAATCCCCAGTACCGCAAAAAAAAAAAAAAAAAAAAGAGTCTACCAGTTTTTCCCAAGGCCTTCATATCTCAACTTGAGGGTGCAGAACTCTCGTTTCACTTCACTCTTGGGTAGCCACTGTGTTGCCATGGCTCTTCTGATCCACCATATTCTCATTCCTAAAGTATAGGGTAAACTTGACCTGTGCTTACAAATAATAAATTATCTTTCAGATCAAAATCTAACATTCTTTAAAGGAATACAACCAAATCCAGTACTCAAAAATAAAAATTCGCACTTTGACTCACCAAATCAGATATTAGCTGATGTGAAGAAACTTGGAGATACGACCTATATCAGAAGAAATAGAAGCACACCCAGACATTACAAATATGATAGAATTATCAGGGGGATTAAAACAGCTATTATAAATATGCATTCTGTGCTCGAGAATTTAAAGAAAAAACACACAAGAAAAAAAGTAGAAGATAGTAGGAAGACATAAATGAAACTTTTAGAGATAAACAGTACAAAATCTGAATCAAAAAATTCACTGAGTGAAATTGACAGAACATGAAAAACTGCAAACCAAATATATGAACTTGATGACATAACAATATTCTAAAAGAAGTACTAAAGAACCTCACTGACCTGGTGGGAAAAAATGTCCAACTGTCTATTATATGTGTCGTTTGAGTACTGAAGGCAAGTAGAATAAGAGGTCAAAGAATATATACTTAAAAATATTTAAATATTTATAAATAAATATAATAAGCAAATAAATAATAAATATGTAAGCATAGACTATTTAAATAAATTTTTAAATATGTATAAATTTAGTGGAAGCTATAAACCCACACCTCCAAACAGTTGAAAACACCCCAAGTAGACTATGAAGGGGAAGAGAGTCAAGACACATCATAATCAAATTGCTGAAAAATAATGCAAAGAGAAACATATAAAAGCAGCCTTGAAACTTTGACAATTAAAATTACAAATTTTATTTTATTTTTTGTGGTACTGGGGATTGAACCCAGAGGCATTCTCCCTTCAAGCTACACCCCTAGTCCGATTTTGTTTCTTATTTGGAAACAGGGTCTGACTAGGTTGATGAGACTTTCACTACTTGCTGAGGCTGTCCTCAAACCTGCGATCTTCCTGTCTCAGTCTCCCAATTACCAGGATTACAGGCATGTGCTACCATGCCCGGAAAAATTACATATTTTAAATAACCCACACTTTAAAAAAATCTCAAAAAGACATAAGATTTTTGAATGGAAAGTAAAATTGCGATATGTTGAATTTATAAGAGGCTGCTAAATAGCATTTAGGGGGAATTTATTGATTTAAATATTTGGTCTAAACATAAGAAGAAAAGTGTCAAATTGGCTATCTAAATTTCCACCTGAAGGAAATAAAAAGCAGAGAAAATTAAACATACAGTAAGCAAAGGGATAACAATAAAGTTAAGAGTAGAAACTAAGCAGGGCGTGGTGGCGCACACTTGTGATCCCAGTACTTGAGAGGCTGAGATAGGAGGATCCTGATTTGCAGCCACCCTCAGCTGCTTAGTGAGGCTCTCCACAACTTAGTGACCCTGTTTCAAAATAAAGAATAAAAAATAGGGCTGGGGGTATAGCTCAGAGGTAGAATGCCCCAGGTTCAATCCCCAGTACCGCAAAAAAAAAAAAAAAGAGTAGAAACTAATAAAATAGAAATGAGCATGAGCATGCCTGTAATCCAGTACTTGGGAGGCTGAGACAGGAGAATCATAGGTTCTAGGACGATCTTAGCAAGTAGTTAATGAGACCTTTAGCAACCTAACAAGACCCTGTTTCAAAATAAAAATAAAATAGGGCTAGGGTTATAGCTGGGAGGTAGAGTGCCTCTGGGTTCAATCCCCAGTACTACAGAAAAAAGAAAAGAAAAACAGAAAGAAAGGAAAGAAGGAAGGAAGGAAAGATCAGAAGGAAGGAAAGAAAAGAAACAGTAAAGAGTAAAAAATCAAAGCCAAAGACTTGTAATTGAAAAGATTAGTAAAATTGATAAACAACTAACCAGATTATCAGGGGAGAAAAAAAGAGAGAAAACACTAATTACCAGTATCAGGACTGAAAAATGAGACATTACTATAGATCTTTTAAACAATAAAAGAATTATAATAATAAATTCACAACTTTGTACCAATAAATTTTAAAATTTAGATGAAAGACAAATTTCTTCAAAGACACAGATTAGCAAGGCTTTCTTGATAAGAAATGGAATAACTGAGGTTTCTATGTAAAATCATAGATCAAAATCATAATTAAAACCTTCAAAAATTAAAATATAAGCTAGGTATAATGGGGCTCACCTGTAATCCTAGTACATGGGAGGCTGAGACAGTAGGATCAGCTGCAGCAACTGATTGAGACCCTCAGTAATTTTGTGAGACCATGTTTCAATATAAACAATTTAAAAAAATAGGGCTGGGAGGTATAGGTCAGAGGTAGAATGCCCCTGGGTTCAATCCCCAATACCACAAAAAGTAAAATAAAATAAAATTAAAATAAAACTCCATCTCAGACGAAATTGTGGTGAGTCCCTTAGAACATTTTATGAAGATATACCAGTCTCACATATGTTCTTCCAGCAAACAGAGGAGGAAGAAATCCTCTCCAATTCATTTTATGTGACCAGCATTGCCCTGATAACAAACCAAGGCACAGACATTACAAAAAAGAAGACTAAAGGAAAAGAAATTCCTCATGAACATAGGCATAAGCAACATTAACAAGACATTAGCAAATAGAATCAACCTTACATAACATATCATGATAACCAATTGTAGTTTATCTCAATAAGCCAAGGTTAGTTTAACATTTAAAAATGAATCAATGTAATGTGTCTTATTAATAGGACAAAATGGAAAATATAACCAAGATAGAGGCAGCAAAATATTTGATAAAATTCAACTGAAATTTATGATAACATCTCTCAAAAACTATGACTAGAAAAGAACTTTCACAATGTGATAAAAGAACATTTATTTTTAAAAAGCTATCATCATAGTATAATTAAAAGTAAAAGACTAAATAATTTCCTCCTAAAAGTGGGAACAAGCCAAGAATGTCAACTCTCATAACTTCTAGTCAACATAGTACTGATGGTCTCAGCCAGTACAATAAGATAGGGTTGGGGAAAAGATAACCAGCTTGGAATGGGTAAGTAAAACTTCTTTATTTACAATTTCTGTATATGTATAAACTTCTAAAACAAAAAAAACAAAACAAAACAAAAAAAAAACTTCTAAAGAATCTATGAAAGTTACTAGAGCTAAGTGCATGCCACAAGGCCACAGTATACAAAGCCAAAGCACAAAAATCAATTACATTTTGATGTACTCTCAAAAAGCATTTGGCAATTGCAATAAAAAATATTGTGTACAAAAGCATCAAAAGCATGACAGACTTTAAATTCCCTTGTACCCATTCACATGCTTTTAAATAAATTTAACAAAATGTGTGCAAGACCTGTACACTAAAAATCACAAAACCCTACGAAGATAAAGAAGAAAAATAAAATAGAAAGATATGCGACATTAATGGACTGGAAGACTTGGTTTTATGAAGATGAAAATTCCAAATTAATCTATAAATCCAATGTAATTACAAACAAAATACAACTGCCTTTTTGTAGAAATTAATAAATTATTTCTAAAAGTTACACAGAAAATCAAAAATAATTTTTAGTGGCCAAAAACAATTTGGGATTTATCCAAACTATTCAAAGCTGGTTCAACATTCAAAAATGAATGTAACACATAGTATTAATAGGCTAAAGAAGAAAAATCACATGATCAAGAGATGCAAAAAAAGTTATTGGACAAAATACAACACCAATTTGTAACAAAAACTCTCAGCGAACTAGGAACAAAGGGTACCTACAAAAAATAAAAATAAAAAACCTACAGCTAACATCATACTTAATGTTGAGAAACTAGAAGTTTTCCCAATAAGATTAGAAACAAGACAAGATTTCTCTTCTCATCACGCCTTCTCAACATTGTTTTGGAACTTCTAGTTAATGCAATAAGACAAGAAATGGAAATAAATGTCCCACTGATTGGGAAGGAAAAAATAAAACTGTTTTTGCTCAAGATAACATGATTCTCTATGTATAAAATCTGAGTGAGTTGACAGAAAAGCTACTGGAACAAAAACAATTTTAGAACAGTTGTAGGATACAAGATCAATATACAAAACTCAACCATTTTCCTCTATAGCATCAATAAATAGTCAGAGATTTAATTGAAAAGCACAATAACATTAATATAAGCACCTCAGAAATGAAACTCTTATGAATCTACACACACACACACACACACAATCTATGTGAAGAAAACTATGAAACCGGTGGACACAAGAGAATCGTTTAGGATAATGGAAATATATATATATATCTCAACTAGAGTACCAAGTACATGGGTTATACATTTGTTAAAACTCATGATTTTTAGCCGGGCATGGTGGTACACACCTGGACTCCCAGTGCTTAGGAGGCTGAGACAGGAGGGTCTCAGGTTTGAGGACAGCCTCAACAAGTAGTGAGACTCTTTATCAACCTAGCAAGATCCTGTTTCAAACTAAAAATTTAAAAAAATATATAGGACTGGGAGTGTAGTTCAGGAGTAGAATACCCCTAGGTTCAATCCCCAGTACCAATAAATAAATTAAATAATAAATACATAAATAAATAATAAAAATAGGGCTAGGGTGTAGCTCAAAGGTAGAATGCCCCTGGGTTCAGTCCCCAGGAACAAACACACACACACACACACACACACACACACACACACACACACACACAATACTCATGATTTTCTTGTATGTAAATTATACCTCCATCTAAGCCAAATAGCCTATAATAGGAAGATTGGAAGTCTCAGATGGTGATGGAAGATGATCTATTCTACACTGAAAACATATTAGGCTGGAAATGCTGCTACATCATACAGGTGAAGATACCCACGCAGCAGGAATTGGAGAACTGTAGTCCTGGAGAAAGACCAAAAACACTGGGAGTTGCTACCCTCCGACTACATGAGTCATCCAATAAAGACAGAGTTAGGAGAGCTGCTAGCCAAAGCCAAAACTTTGGGGGAGAATCAAAATCTAAAGCTAAGGGAGATAAGAGGAGTTGAGAAAGAATAGCCAGAAAAGTAAAAGGAAAGGGTAAAATAACAGGAAAATAAAAGGAGACTTTCAAGGATATGCAGTAGAAGAGAAAATGCAGACAAAGCCTGGAGAAGAACTGGAAAGGACCATTGTAGCACGAGGGAGGTATTCACATTTGACTCAGGAAATGTTTGCGTGGTTGGCGTGGGTGGAAAACCATGCTGCTGTGAGTTGAAGGTCACATGGCATGGAAGTTTAGGATGTGAGCGGGCAGCTCTCTCTAGACACCCAGAGCCAAAACCGACAGTGGGAAAGCCTATGGCTTGAGGAACATAAGGAAGGAGGAATGATGTGCTACAATTTGGTGGATTTTTTTTTCCCCTGGTACTAGGCATTGAACCCAGGGACATTCTACCTCCAACCTAGACCCCTAGTCCTATTTTTTTTGTTTTTTTTTTTTTTGCGGTACTGGGGATTGAACTCAGTGGCACTCTACCTCCGAGCTATACCCCCAGCCCTATCTTTTATTCTTTATTTTGAAACTGGGTCTCACTAAGTTGCAGAGGGCCTCACTAAGTAGCTGAGGCTGGCCGCGAACCAGGATCCTCCGGTCTCAGCCTCCCAAGTACTGGGATTACAGAGTGCACCACCACGCCCCACTCAGTTTGGTGGATTTTAACATGGACTAAGATCTTCTAAGGCAAAGAGAACTGTTTGCTTTTCAAGGACAGCAATGATTGATGAAATAAGATCCCAGAGAAGCTGTTGATGAGAGATAAGCTCTGTGAATAAATGAATACATTTCCAAAATATGCAAGATCGTTGCCAGATTTTTATGAACACTTTGGAGGACTGGACTGCATTTGTAAATGTTAGATAATTGCAATCAGTGATGGAAGTAATGAAGCTGATCGGAGGAGAAGGCTCCCAATCCATGCATTGACTCTGCCTGTCACTGGCTACTCCTAACATGGTGGAGTGACAATAATCTCTTCCTAAGGGCACATAAAAACTTGAAGGCACTCACAAATAGGATACCCAGCAGTGAAATCAGTGGTCCTAAACTAACAGATACAAGAAGAAATCAAATTGGACCTGATTTTTTTTATATGTCAAGAACTACAAAATGACAGTCATTGTGATAAGTAATAGGCACATAGACCAGAAGACAAGTAGAGACGTAAATCAGGATAATTATTCTTCAAATTTCCTTCTTTCTAGGACACAGGTCTGCCCCATCTTTTATCAAAGCCAGAGCTACTGCAAGGCAGCTCTCTCCTGAGCTAAAGCCATGTTCTCCAGAAACTGATACTTTTAGGACTTCTTCGCCTCTTCTCTTCCATCCCCAACTAGAGTTCACTTTGTAAATCCAGTTTTGGTAAACTCAACTCAGTTTCTCTCATATGAATGTGCCATCCAAGTCCCACCAAGACCAAGACCATAACAGATACACATCATACTTTGATAACCACTGTCACAATTTTGCAAAAAGTCACATGAAAAACCTTCCTTAACAGTTAGAATATTTCTTTTCCTCTTGATTCTATATCTTCATTCCTTTTTTCTCATGAAATTTCATCTTCATGAACTACATTCTTGAACGTCTTTAATTGATCACTTAGCCATACTTCTCTGTAACAAAAATATATGTAGGAATGAAAGAATTTATATTGTTTTATGTAGTTATGTCATAAAATAAAAATGAAGCCAGGCATAGTGACACACACCTGTAATCTTAGTACTTAGAGGGCTGAGACAGGAGAATGGCAGGTTTGAGATCAGCCTCAATAACTTAGCAAGACTCTCAGCAACCTAGCAAGACCTTGTTTCAAAAATTTTTTTAAAATGGCTAGAGGTATACCTTAGAGGTAGATTGTCCCTGGGTTCAATCCCCAGTATCAAAAAAAAAAAATTAATGACATACCAAGTATTATTAAATTTTTCTGAATTGAATTACTAGTCTAGATATTAATCTATAATTGATCAAGCAATATAACATATTACAAAGTCCTATTTAAATTACCAAATGCTATAAATAAATTTTTCATTGGAAATAGATTTTTGCATGAAAATAAGAAGGATTTATCTCCCAACTAGTCTATATTTCCAAGAGTAAATATAATTTGTGACTGGAAATATACAGGGTTTTAGAATAATTCAACAACAAAATATTGAGCTACTTGAAGTTCAGCACTCACAAAAGTAGCATTAATTAGTGCTGTAAAGTTAAGTTCTTAAGAGCACACCATGCAAAACATTTCTATAATATATATATGGCCAAAAAATGAGCAGAAAAGAGATTAGTAGAGTTGACGATATTGGAGCTTACAGTAAAAATAAAACAGAGATGCACTGTACATAATTATCTGGGAAATGTTAATGAAATTATTTTTTCAGACTTTGAATACATGCTCAAAAAAATAGAAATACTTAATGCTAATGTACATTCTTTTTCAAGAAAATGTAATATTCTAGCCGGGCGTAGTGGTGCACGCTTGTAATCCCAGCATTCGGGAGGCTGAGACCGGAGGATCCGGGTTCGCGGCCAGCCTCAGCTACCTAGTGAGGCACTCTGCAACTTAGTGAGACTCGGTTTCAAAATAAAGAACAAAAAATAGGGCTGGGGGTATAGCTCAGAGGTAGAATGCCCCTGAGTTCAATCCCCAGTACCGCAAAAAAAAAAAAAGAAAATGTAATATTCTATTTTGGAAGTCAATCTGGACATTTCGCCTTCTCCTCTTTGAAATTATAGAAAACAGGTAAAGAGTCCCAGACCCAGACAGAGGTCAAAGTTCCCAACAGTCCCTTTTTGTTTCGAGCTAGTGATCCTATACCTGCTAGAACCACACAGCCCAGTAGGATCCAGGATGAGTAAAGTATTTTCTTTTACAGTGGAAGAAGCAGGATTGGGAAAGGAGAGACATGGAAGGTGAAGCAGACTGGTCTCTGAGCCAGTGGACTTTGGAAAAGAGTGTGAATGGGCAGCTGAGGACCTAGAAAGCCCATTCATACTCTCTATGTCCCCCATTTCAGTGTGTCCCACCTCCTGGGGAGATTCCGCTGGCCTCCAGGGACAGATCTCGAAGTGTAACCAAATTAAGTACGGTGTCTACTGTAGGAAAGAAAGATCACTACTTGGACAAGTCATCCAGACTTATATGGTTCTGCTTTCCTTGGATAGGATTTCTTTTTCAAAGCTGCTAATACCAACCAGCCAAAGACACAGTTGAGAATCAGACACAGTTGAGAATGCGAAACTGGATCTTTTGTATATGCTGAGGTTGAGTCTACAAGATAGCAGAATGTCGGATGTTTTGTCTCCACATTGCCAAACATCTGGATCGAATGAGGAGTCAGCTGCATGGGCTTGATGTTCATCTTCTTCCCTGCTTAAGGGCATCTTTGACTCCTGCTGGCTGTGAAACCCCCTTTGATATCAGTAGCAGGTCTGAACACGAAATCAACCTTCTGCACAGAGGAAAAGAAAAAAAGCCCTGCTCAGTCTTTCCATCAAAGGTCTTCTTTTCCTTGCCAGTCTTTTCCCAAAATCCCTGCAGGGACTTCCACATTCTGGCCAGGTTATGCCACCTAATCCATCAGAAGGGGACAGAGCAGGTGTGGACCTTGTCTGCCACCCCAATATTGGGTCCCAGCCCCATCTCAGGACCATTGGTTTTCCTGGCTCGCTTTCCCTCTGCAGGGCAGCCTAGCCATGCACCCTGGTAACTCCTTCACCCTCTGGGTCTCCTGGGAAGACAAAGGGAAGCAGCCCCAGCCTATCTCTGAGCCGCACATTAAACAAAGCAACATAATGAGTTGCGTTTTGTTGAGGGCTCTCCAGGTCCCCCAAATCTTTCTCAAATGTGATTGTTTATAAAATGTTTGATAAAAATAAATGATGCTTTCAATTTAAACAAAATTTCACACTGTTACTGGTTTTAATAACAGTTTTGACAGATGAGATTTTCATCATCTGTTTTTTCTTTGTGAAGCCTTCTTCAATAAACTAAAAATGCTTTAAACTAACAGATGTGACTATAAAGTAAGGCCTGAGTGTGAGACATCAGGAACTAAGGCTTGTCAAATGCTTCGACGTGGAAATTTATTCCTAGTGCAAGAATCTCCTAGAGATTAGGAAAGTCACCTACCTAATGACTGCCGGCCACCGTGCCAGGCTTGATTCAGCTGCAGGATGCCACGTAGCCCAGTCTGGGGACCTCTCCTCACCATTCTTCCCATTCACCCTCAAGAGCACGCAATTTCTGAAACTCTGGCTATCAAAGGCCTACTAAGATGTCAACCCAAATTTGTTGGAGCTGACGCTGATGTTTGACAAACTGATGATTCACAATTTTTTTTTCCATCAGCTCAAAAGATCTGAATTTTCAACAATGCTCTGTTTACAATAAAGAAGCTATTTTTTGCCAACTTTAAAAATGTATCCATTTGTTAGCAGAGTGGAAGGTTTGAAATTAAGTACACTGATTTTGAAATAGCTTGCTTGCCTCCAAAATAGAATGTTTTTCTTTGTGTGCCCCCTGTCTTCCTTTACATGTGTGCGTATGCGCACGTGTGTGTGTGCGTGGTGTGCGCGCGTGCGTGTGATGTCTAATCTGTTCTACATAGTTATTCTTGCACAGTGTGCAAAATTGTGAGGCACACTACCAGATTAGTGTCCCACAAAAGTATCCCTAAAGCTTAGATAAATCAAGGAGTGGCATATAAAGAACACTTGTTGCTCAAACCTTATCATATTCTAAATGAAATATCCTCTCATACCAAAAGGCATGTGTTGAAATGTATTAAGATGACCTAATGACCAAACTAAAACAGGAAAACACTGATTTGCATTTCTACTCTCACCAACACATTTACATGTATGTATATACACACACATATACATATATGTATTGTATATGGTATATATAGTATGTGAATATACTATATATACTATATATTTATACATACATTACATATATTCCGTCAAGCAGTTATTTACTTCACAGTTTTACACTTTCCCTTGAAATGGGCGCACAGCATTTGACTTCCACATCATGGAGTTAATGCGTCAGTAATGATAGATTACTTCTTATCTCACTAGTCTTCCTCTATGACTCCGTTTGTAGACACTGGAGACCCCAGCTCCAAATGGAGCAGGAGCCCGTTCCTCCCATGAAGGGCATCCACAGAAGCTTCTCTGCCAAGGAGACGATCCCAAGCATGATGACATCACAGGGGCTGCCTGGGACAGACTTTGTCCTGAAGCATGCTGGGAAGTCTCAGAGCAGGGCATCACATGAAGAAGAATGATGCATTGAGGAGGAAGGAGATGGCCTCACCTCAGTTCCAAGGATGGCCCTTAATCAGGGTAATCAGGGAGTTCAAAGCCAGTGCCCAAAGGTCATGCCAAGATCAGACTGGATTGTGCAACAATTGGAGCAAAGCGATATTGGGGTAGAGGCCAGTTCAGAACACACAGTCCAGCAACACACAGTGTTTCCAGGGGTAAGATCTAAGAAGCAAGCAGAGCTCCAGTCCCTGTAGAGTCTGAGGTTCTGAGCGGGTCAGCCAGGCTGAGAGCGGCCTAAGGGTTAAGGCAGATGGTCAGCTGATGACCTGGATTAAGATTTGTTGGCACCAGAGAGAGGGGTCAGAAGCGCTGGAACCCAGGTCTCATGAACTTGGGCTTCAGAGCTGGTGCAGCACATTGATTTATAAACACACACTGACCTGTCCATCTCCTGCTAGATGGTGAACTCCTTGGAGAGGAGCCACATTTTGTTCACCTCTGGATCTTTAGTATCCCACGTCATGTCTCCACATAGCAGGAGCTCAGCCAGGGCCTGGAAAGGACAGAATGAATGACCCAGAGTGAAAACTGAATGAATCAATAAGTATGAGGCTGCTTGAAAGGCTGGGCATAGTGGTGCATGCCTGTAATCCCAGCTACTCCAGAGGCTGAGGCAGGAGGATCGCAAGTTATTGCCAGCCTCAGCAGCTTACTAAGACCCTACCTCAAAATAAAAAAAAAAAAGGACTGAAGATGTAGCTCAATAAGAGAGTGCCTATAAGTAGTGGAAGGAAGGGAGGAAGGGAAGGTGGGAGGGAGGGAAGGAGAGAGAGTGGGAGAGAGGAAGGGAAATTACTTGAAAGCAGGAGAATACAGTTCTACCTGGCACTTTGAACATACTCTTATAGCAGATTCTGTCTTCAGGTTGAAAAGATAATTATCTGATGGTAACAGTGACATATTTTTTTCTAAATATTTCTCATGTATGAGAATCTGTAAGAATAAAGGCACAGGGTTATACTTTAAGCTTCAGTGTTATTTCTTATCTGAGAACCATACTGGACATTTTTTATGGTGAGAAATGGAACTATAAAGATGATAAATTTAGTGTTAGCTATGGGAATTAAAGGACATGGTATTTGTTTTGTTTTTGTTTTTGTTTTTTACATCCCAACATAATAGAGATTAGCCATCTATCAAACTGTCCGTTTTTTCCAGGCTTTGAAGGATCTTGTATCTACCCTTCAATCTGTCCTTCCCCAGTCTGTTCAAATCATCTCTCTCCTGATATCTCTTTCTCTCTCTCTCTCTCTCCCCCCCCCTTTGGATTCTTCCACCTTCTTCCTCTAAATATGTTCACTTTTATGTATTCAACGATCAACCATTCACTTGGCTATTCATTCAACAAACATTGCATAAGTCTGCCAAGGACTATTCAACTGTTGAGAATGCAAAGGTGAGAGAGAGAGAGAGGATCTCTCAAGGGCATCCCAGTACAAAGGGAAGATCCACTCCTAAAGACATTCATAACAGGGCAATGTATTCTACCACTTCCCTGTCTGATGGAAGATTTCAATCTACATGTATTTAAAGCCACTTTGGAAAAGACCAGAAGCTTCCTTTTCTTATTATCTACGTATTGAACTCCCCTGAGTGGAATTACTGTAAGTTAGATGAGGGCTGGGGAGGGTCTATGGGATTATACAAACCAAGCTTCACATGGACACACTGAGTGCTGCCCGAGGTAGCCCTACTGGTTAGTAATAAGGACAAATGGGTGCTATGTAGGATGGGGGTGAGGACTTTCCCTGGTGGAGACCTGTGATTTCTTTATCTTCAGCCCGCCTTTTCTGCATTTCCTCCTTCCCCCTCTTTTATCCTGCCCTTGGGGGTCTACAATCTAATCTCTGAGCTAGATTGGTCTCAGAAAGCAGAAAAACTTGCTCGACAAGAATGCACCCAAATCTCTCTGAATTAACTCTAAAACTGGAGGATTTACAAATATTTTTAGCCTTTGTCTGGGGTGATTCACTGTCTAGCTGTCTAGTCCCATGGTAAGAGAAAGGGAATGTTGCAAAGATTGGAAAGGTGGCCTCGGGATACAAGTAAAAAAAAAAAATGCACTTATCTGAAAGAAGAAAAGTCATCTATGATTATATTAAATATATTCACATGTTTAAATATAAACTTCCCATTTTGTTAATGTAAACTAGAGTTTCAGTCAGCATTCTCACTGCTATTATCCAAAGCAATTGACCACCACAACTTATTTGCTCACAGTTCTGGAGATTTCAGGAGTTCAGTTCATGTCAGGCCAGGTTACATCAGTGGAACTCAGAGCTTGGCAGCAGGGAGCAGAGAGAGAGAGCAGGAGCTCTACTCTCACATCATGAGGCCAGAAGCCAGAGGGAGCAAGCAAGGGAATTCAAGAACATAAGCATAGTCCCCAGGGCCACATCCCCCTGTGAACCATCTCCTCCAGCCACACCCCACCTGCCTAGGTTACGACCCGACCCAATGAATCCATTACAATAGATTTATCTGAGGATGAACTTAGAATCCTCATGACTTCATTATATCAACTTTTAACTTCAATGCATGAGATCCTTCAGAGGTCATTCTATATCGAAACCATAACAACTAGTAAGAAACCCATTGCATTAAATGAGAGAAATGAAGGAACTGGAGTAGGGGGGTAATCCAAGGGGCCAGGAGACAGAGTATCCGTGTCACCAAAGGTTCTACTTGGATTTCTTTCCATGCTTTGACTCCTGTGTTTCAGACATGGCCAGCACCTTCTCCTGTCTATTCTTGTCTTATTCTCTGCAACTTTGCTTCCATTTTCATTGTGGTATTGAAATTAGGTACTTAAAGGATACCAACCACCTCCTACTTGGCAAATCCAGGGAACACTCCTCATCTTCATTTTCCCTAGTCACTAGAACCTTGGGTCACGTGGTCAGCAGTACCACCTACAGCATTTGCTCAGCCACTGAGATATTGAACAGCGTACCTTTGGTGGATTGCTTGTAAATAAACAAACAAATAAAAAATAGATATGTATTTAGAAAGTTTTTTTATGTTATTCTTTCAAACTACTCTTTCTTCCCCTATAGTATTCCATCTTCCCTATGGTATTTCCATTCCAAAAAGGTGGAGAAATTGTGTTCAAGTGTTGGACCTATGCCTTCTTCAAGAAATTGTTTCTCCTGTCTGTTGATGGTCATTGTCTACAGAAAAACACCTGGACTCTGAATACCTATAGCTCTATTGGTTCTTTCTCCATGCAACCTTGGCAAATTACCCAGGAGATTCATGTTAAAGACAGAGGTGATCACACATGGGCGGTGACAAATGAAGCTTATGGATCACAGATAGAGCCCAGGAAAACAAAGCAGAGGCCCTATTGCTCTGCACCAGGGCATTTGGGCTCAGAGGAGACTATGCACTTACTTCCAGTCCAAGGCAACACCATCAAGGATGAGCCAACAAGCAGTATCCCAGGGCCTCAGGAACTGCTGGGACAACAATTCTCTCAGCACAACCACTGCACTCAGGGCAAGAGCTGGTAAGGAAAATAAAGAACATTGCCAGGAGTGTAATCATGAAATGGAGGCCTGGGTGGGGAAAGAGCCTCTACTTGTTTCGGTCAATTGCCCCATCTGCTGTTGCCTAGGAGGACAGCCTATTGGCCAATGAATGGAATGAAACTCCTTTGGGAAACTCCCAGACTTCCCAAACCTCTCCCTGCAGTAAGAAGGTATCAGATTTCACCCTTGGGTGAGCTTGCTTCCACTGCTGCAGATGCAAAAACACTCCCAAATTTTTCCCAGCACCTTTCTCCTTCAATAGACCCCTCTTCTGCACACATGAGGAAGGAAAGAAATGGCCTGGTTGAACAGAGCTGACTTGCTTGAAGTTTTCATTAAGACCCATTTTTGCTAGTTAACATATCAGTATATAATAAAGTAACTGCAGAAATCTGGACCACTTGTATATTATTGGCCAATAATAATAATAATCTCTTGTTCTTTTACCTTCCATTGCATATAAATTGCTCCTTGCTTTTCTGTTTTACTTTGTTCTTCATTGTTTGTTTGTTTTGTGGTACTGAAGATCAAACCCAGGGGCATTCCACCTCTGAGCTACATCACCAGCCCTCATTTTAAATTATTTTTTAATTATTTTAATACAAGGTGTCGCTAAGTTTGCTGAGGGTCTCACTAAGTTGCTGAGACTGCCCTCAAACCTGCAATCCTCCTGTTGCTGCCTCCTAAGTCCTGATATCACAGGCATGCACCATTGCAGCTGGCCTTTTTTTGTTGCTTGCTTTTTAATACTGTTTTCTTTGCTTCTGTCCCTTGAACCCTAAGCTCTGGGTATTCCACACAGCTAATTCAGTCCTCAGAGCCCCTTTGTTCTCACCACTGGAGTCTCCTCATGTTCAGGATAAATACTGTGACCTCCACATCGGTGGCGTCTCTGGTCCTGATTACCCAGTGTTACTCTGGGCTTACAGCCAGGACCTTCAAGTCACCCTGGCTTCACCTGAGTTCAGGTTTGCACTCAATTCTTCAGGAGGAGAAAGGAAAATGAAATGAATGTCCCTGGATGGTCTACCTCATACCAGAGTTTGTGCTGATATTTTATACATCATTACCTCCATTTTTCAAGTGACAGAACCCAGACACAGAACACTGACATTACCAAAGGCCACACAGCTAATGACCAGAGCCAGTTTCCTTAGTGAGATCCACCTGACTCTCAGCCCATGGGTGTATTCTTTATCATCACACTACTTCCCTTGAAAGTAAAGCTTTCAAGCATTCCTTCACTTCACTCAAGAAAGAAGATCTATTCCTTCACATTACACGTGGATTCCGCATTATCTGGAATATTAAAAAGCTTTGAGAAGCTTGCTAATTGATGTCCAAGATGAACGTGTTGAGTTTGCAGAATACATCTTGAAACCTTACCTAGTAGTGGTAGCTGTTACAGGTCCTAGCTGGCAAAAACAATCCAGATATATTTCCAGTTGCCAAAGATATTACTATCTCTTTTTCTCCTGATTTCTATCTCTTCAACACATGGTTTTAACACATTAATATTCCTAAATTCCATTTGCTTACAACATAGACTTTCCTAAGTACCTATGGGTGCCATGATATATATGGGTTTTTTAAATGATTAAGACATCTCTAACCTCAGGTAGCACATGTTCAGGTCACCCCTCATACAAAACCATCAATGGCTCCCTAATACCAAATACTTTAAGCCCAATCTTCTCTGCAAAGCAGTCACTCCAGTAATCACTCAGTCTTCTCTAGCCTAAACTCATAGACTATGCCCGTCGTACTGTTCGGTTGTTCTAATTGTCTCATACGTGTTAATTTTATCTCCACAATGACACTATAATCTACTTAAGTGCAGGGATCACTGCTTACAATCATTCTTTTTGGTCACACACAAGACAAGGGATTACTTTCTTGGCTTTGAACCCAAAGAGCCCTTTCATCTCCTGATGATTTAAAGGACTTTAAAAGACTTGATTGATTTCAAGGATTAAATCCAAGACCAGAGAAATTTCCTTTCCGTTAAAAAATCTGCTTGGTTCTTTCATACAAAAGTCATTGTGGAGATTTATAATGGAAATTGAATTGAAAAATACTTTCGAATGGGAGAAAGAATTGCTAGTCCTATGACATTGAAGTTTTAATCTTAATTCTCTTTAATTATAACTATCAGTTTGGTTTTTCTCTCACCTAATTGCATCTGTAATTTTGCCTATCGGGCCAAAACTGTATTCCCATTATCTTACTAGTTTAGAGAAATCTGACCAAATTCTTATGCAACTTACTTATAATAACAATACTCTTGTAGTCTTAATGCATAACTTTTGAGTATGAAAAGAGAAAATGTCTTACTTTAGGTGAAGCTGTGAAGTAACGGGATTTGTTTCTGTGCCCCACCCTTGTTGTTTCCCTCATGGCCAGCTGAGAGACCCCAGAGTGCACTGAGGCAGGCTGACCACCACTGATAGGTTTCATTGGCTAAGAAAGTCAACTTGTCCTGAGGAATGCAGCATCTGATGGGAAGGACATGGATCTAGGGAATGGATTGAAAGTCCAACTAAACAAAGAGGGTCCATGCAAAAGGAACTTGGGGATCCAGCAATTCTTAGAGAGTAAAGACAAGTCATCTTGTGTGTGAGGCTAAGTGGCCTTCAGGGCTCTCCAGAAATTCAGGTGGACTTGGACTCAAACTAAACTGCATGACTTGTAAATCACATGCAATTTTAAAGAGGACCCAAGAATTAATGCAAGATCCCACCCGTATTTGTGTGTTCTAAGTGGACCTTTCCAACTTCTCTTGACCCTAAACAATTGTGTTTAGGGTCGAGGGCAAAGGTGGGAAGCACTTTTTGACCCCCTCAATTCAGACTGCTTTTGCTTGCTCAGAAGACAGATCCAGCACAGAGAACCACCTGTTCCAAAGTGAAGTCCATTTAGCTGTTTTTTCTCTGAGAATCCAGACAGAATAGGACAGTGCAGGGGTCAGCAAACTATGGTCTGTGGCACAAATCTGACCCCCTCATGTGTTTTGTTTTGTGTTTTTAAATAAAACTTTATGCAACAGAGGCATGCAATTCATTTTTATATTATCAAGGTTTGTTTTGTATTGCAGAGATGAATAGTTACAGAGATTGTGTGGCCTGCAGACCCTAAAATATTTACTATCTGGTCTTTTACAGAAAAAGTTTGCTGTCTTCTATGATAGTGAATAATGAAGTAATGCTGTGGTCTATTTCCTACCAATATTTTTTACTAAGCATGTAATTTGGGGAAAGTCACTTTTACTCTTTATGTCTTCAATTTCCCACCCTTAAAATATTGATAATAATGTAACTTCCTCCGTAGAGTTTTTTTAAAGTCCAGTGAAATAATTACATGCACGGTGTCTGGCATGTTATAAGCATTATATAATCATTAACAAGTATGGCTATCAGTCAGATAATGACAGTTTCAGAATTATATTCAACTTGGATTTTGTTTCTAATATCGCACCTATAAAGCAAATGCACATTCCTGGTAAATATACCAATACAGGCACTAGCCAAAACCAGTTGAATCTGGATTAAACACTTGGTTTTAATATTGTCAATATAAAATTTTTTAAGAAGATCACTTATCATTCTTTATTGCTAGGAATCTCTACAATATCTTGTAAATTGCTTTAAACAGGTACTTAAAGTTTTCTGTAGGTCTCTGTCAAATGCAGATAAGGGTCGGGAAGGAAAAATTTACATTTCATCAGTATTAAACATTTATTAAAACTCATGAAAATGTACTTTATTGTGGGATTTTTTATGTTTTATATTACAATCCCTGGGACATACTTGGGGGAAAAAATTGTTTCAAGGCTGCAGCTTAAATCTTAAAACATCTCAAATTCTCTCTTGAACTAAGAATGCCATTCATTAAATTCTTTCTTCTAAGGAACCATAAATGCAGTAATCTAGACCCTGATAAAGGCTTTAAAGTTGTCCCATAGGATACTTGGGGTGGAGAAAGATGGAACATTAGTGTCAAACAAGCATATTATTTGATTCTCAATATAATTAATAAACTCTTTCTCTTCCCCACAGGAATCTGCTAAATCTCCAATTCTTATTTGTGTTGAAGCAGAAGATTTAGTTACTTACCTAACAGAAAAGGGGAAAAAAAGATCTGAAAAAGGCTTTAAGTATTTAGTAGTTTAAACCCTGCATAAATTGGAGATTTGAATAAAAAATCAGCCCTGGTATTTTTCTATGAAAATGGTGAACAGAAGGAATATATGTGCTCAGAGGAATAGCGTTTTATGCCAAACATCAATCAACTCGGCTTTAGAAGCCTATTTATAATACTGTGGGGGATCTGGGCAGTTGCACTTCACACTGTGAAGACCAATCCATGACATTAGATAGTGAACAATTGAAGCCTTTACAAATAATTAAAACTCTGTTTGAAAATGGAGATATTTTCCACAGCTTTCCTGTGCGTGCACGATGTCATCGATATTCAAGAGTGTAAATATTGACTAGTTATTGCTGGTCGCCAGAAGGAGCAAAATCCCCTTTGAAATAATAATGTGGAGTGTGTGTATATAACATATACATATGTATGCACACACATATGCATGGAGATGTTAAATATATAGTCATATAGGGAGAGAAAATATAGATTTCACTTTATATGACAGTTGAATAGCTATACTTTAAACAACCTATGTTCCCTGCCAGTGCAGTTCTAGTGTGAGTGTATATGTATGTATGTGTGCCTGTATGTGTATGATAGGCAAAGAAGACACAAAATTATTTCTGACATTTTTTCACCATGCTTTTTCCTTAACATGATAATGAGAGACACTATAAAACAACATGCCTTTTATCTTAAAAGAGATAAAAGACTCCTCCATTGTTTAACTTGGGATCTAGACGTATACAATTTTAGAGCTTACGGGGACAGAATTAATAATCCTGTCTAGTTTTCATAATATGTTAAGCCCACCTTAAATCCTTTTGAGGTGAAGGCAGAGCACAACTAATACATCAATTAAAATCCTGGAAATGGCTCCTTAATTTGACAATTTTTCATTGAAGAGACATGGGACTTAAAAAATTTTTTTGAGATTAAAAAAAAATCCCTCGTGGTTATTATTTCAATTTACTTGTTTAGCAGAGAACTATTAGAAATATCAGCTCAATTTGACAGTGTGGAGCTGCAGAAGAAACAAAGGCCATTACCTTTCTGGGTGGTGCTCCCAATTCAGAGCCAGAGGTAACATACGTGCGTGTGTGTGTGTGTGGGGGGGTTATCAGTTAGAATAGAGAGCCGATTGGGTGGCACAAACAATTAGTGCAAAAATAAATAAATAAAAGAGTTAGAAAGAGGAGACATCTATAGAGGTGAGATGGCCAGGAAAGAGGTGACTCTTGTCCTTGACAGAATGTATCCTAGATGCTGGATCATGGGGCAGATCGGAGGAATGACATCAGCAAAGGAGTAAAGGGGGAATACGTGTGGTAGGTTGGAAAAAATAAAAACCATAGCGTAGAATGAAGTCGAGAATATGAAGTAGATTAATTAAAACTTGTGGTTTTATGAGCAGGCTTTTTGGTTCTGCCTTTGGCTTTACAAGATCCCCACTCCACCAAAATTACACATACAAAATGAAATGAAACAAAAGCTCTGTATTTACTTAAGAGGTGAAGAAAAGAAAAAAAAAAAAAAAAAAACGATAATGTTGTTGACCCATCTATTTTAACCAAGTTAATAAAGGGAAGTTTGCCCCATGACTGATTTTCCCAGGTGTAGACAAGGATTAGGTTCCATAGGGTTTCTATATTCACCACAGTTGGACCAAGAGTGAGACTAACTACAAACATGTTGATAAATTGTTGAATTTACACCATCATTGAAATATTGACTACACAGAGTAGAATTCCCCCCAGCCTTTCCAGCTGACTAGAGTTCACAGAAGCCCCTGCCCCTAGCGTTTAAGGCTTCATTCTGGGTATAGGATATCATTGGGATAGGAGACAGGGTCTCAAATGAGAGGTGCCACTGATCAAGTTGGCTAGTACTAAATTCCATGATGCCCTTGTAGTGTATGTACATCAGTGTGTGAAAATTATTCGGGCAGAGGAATAACTGTAGACTAACAAAGAGGAAAACTCCAGACAAAAAAGTAATCCAGTTTGATTCCAAGTGTAATTCCATCCCCAGGGCAGCTGCCAAATTGCCGTGGTCTAACTTTTTTTTTTTTTTTTTTTTTTTTTTGAGACAAGGCAAGAATTCCTCCTAAGGTGACTTAGAAAATTTGGACTCAGAGCCAGGAGCTCTTGATCTGAGGCATTCTGCAAGGAGCCTGGCTTTTAGAGATCCACATAGAAATGGGCTTTCTGAAACAAAACAATCCAGATAGTTTCTTTTTCCTTAGGCAGTGTAGACGTGTTTCCTTGCCTTTCTTTTCTGGCCTAAATACAGCAAGGCACCAGGGGGAGCTCACACATCTTCCTTCTTTTTTTCCCCCTCTCACAGAAGGTTGGCTCTTGTATCCCGGCAGAAGGGTGGGTCAGAAACAACAACATAACATGAAATGATTCGCTAAGGTAAACAGAGGTAATCCATTTCATAAAAATACTCCAGATTCCTTTTGAAGACTGCGCCACAGCCATCATATCGAACACACCTAAAGTCACAGAGCTCTAAGATGAGGCCTCTCTGAACTCCTGTAGCAAAATATAAATAAATAAATAAGGGAATGTCCCCGAGGTAGCCCTGTGAGGAGACAGACAGGCAGGCAGGCAGGCAGGCAGACACAACTCCTTCTTGCCATTAGAAGCACAGTTTCCAGAACATTTCACCTTTCATCACAGTGAAGGATTAACTCAAGGGGCTTGGCACCGCGGAAGGTTGGGCCTTTGGTTCCCTCCATTGATCAATGGGATTGGTTTTTATGTGTTGTTTTAAAAAGAAAATTCGTTGCACTGTCTCTCTTTCTCTCTCCCTCTCCCTCTCCCTCTCTCCCTCTCTCCAGAGTTAAAAACACAAGACAAGGAAGAAAAAGTCAAATTTAATTAACTTTGAGATATTGGTATTAGTGGTTGGATAGAACCATGGCACAAAGAATGCTAAAGGACTAATGAGCCTCATATTGAACTTCCTGAGAATGGGTGTGTAGCGCTGACAGGGGTGTGTGGAGCCCCGGGCCCCAGCTAATGGGAAACAGGAAAAAAAGACCGCCTGCTTCTGCTACGTGATGCACACTTAACGCCCTGCGCGCACGGCATTAAGAAAGGACATATTTCTAATCCTAAATTTCAATCTACTGATCCCACAATCAGGGCTTCTTCGCCCTGCCAGATACTTCCTGAGGCTTTCTGACCAACTCTGTACTCTGTACTTTAAGGGAGGCAAAATATATTGGTCTCAATTTTTATTCTATAGATAAATTCGTTGAGGTTTCGAGAGGAAAATTAGGAGTCTTCGTGGCACTATTCAGTGTTTTTTTCTCCGTTCATTAAAAAACTCATTCAGTATCTAGTCCCCCACGGACCCCTCCTTATACAACTGGGAATAACGTTTTTTGTTTTGTCTTTGTTTTTCTATCCCTCGTCTAAACTTTGAACCGTCGGCCACCCTAAGAGAGGAAAAAGATGAACCGGGAGGGAGTGTATAATCGGGTAAACTGAGCTGGCTGACACCTGGGGGAAGCGTTGGTGGATTTCTCTGGGTAGGAGGCAGTCTTGGGCCCGAGGAGGACCGGAGATCTTTTAGGTCCCGGGTGTCGCCCTGCAGCGCCTGGGCGCCCGGGCCGGGAAGGCAGCGGCCGCTCCGGCCGGGGGGGAGGGAGGGCGGAGTCCCCGAGACCGTGCCTGGCGGTGGGATTGGGGGCGCCCGGGGTCCCGCGGACTCAAGGCGGGGTGCAGCGCGCCAGGGCTGCTTCGCTACTGCGAGGATGCGCCGAGCCCGAAGGGACCGAGGCTGGGGCGCTGGAGACCCGCGCGCAGAGGGCGAGGGCTGGCGGTCCCCGCTGCCCGCAGGGGACCAGCTGAGACCGCGCGCCCGCCGAACCGGTCCAGAGCGCGCGGGGATGCTGGCAAAGATGCCGCCGGCCGGCGAGCCTGGCGCGGCGAGGTGGGATCGAATCTCGGCCCCCCTGGCTGGCGCGAGGGAGGGACAGGGGGACAGGGGCTCTCAGCGACGCTAGCCCCGTGCTTGGTTCAGACTTTTTTTTTTTTTTTTTTTTTTTTTTCCCTTTTGCCTAGAGGGATCAAACATCGGAGATTAAAATGCATGGGACTCACACACGTCAGTACAGCGGAATTTCCTAGCGACTTCGGTGGCGGGGGACCCGGGAGCACCTCTTAGGGACAGCTGTGCACATCACTCTGCTCCCACCCACAGCACCATCTGACCTACGGGAAATGAAATCTGAGCTCCGGAATGTGCGCGGCCCCACGCACGCACGCACGGTGGTTCCGGGAGAGAGCTCCGGCAGAGGACTGGCATTCCCCACTCAGACATGATTTAGGGAGATGTCCTGGGTGGGATAGCTAGGCAGATGACAGTCCACGGAAGACACGGGAAACTTTACCCTGCAGACACTTAAGCACCAACTGCCTGGGGCCCTGGAGAGCAGGGAGATGAGCCCTGAGAAATATTACACCCGCAGGGGCCCTGGCCTCTTCTAAATCAACGCATGTAGGAGCAAAAGGGGGAGGGGGGGTTCCGAACACAGAATTCATATTCCTGAAACTTTGAGTCGTGAGGTGGGTTCTCTCCTCCAGCTGTAAGATTTAACTCCCCCCCCTTTTTTTTTTGCTTGCACCACCAAGAATAATGTCTTGTAATCAAATGAGCCAAAGTATTTCCATTATTGCAAAGTGAGAAAGATTCTTTTCCCCCAGTTCCTTGTATCCTTTTCATGAGAAGCATTTCTGTGACCCGAGATGTTCAGTCAGTGGTTCGACTTTCACGGGAGCCTGGCGCAGGTGTCCTGGACCCTCAGTAACTTGCTCTGAGCAGACAGGGGTCTCCAAGGGCTGCCACTGATGGACTGCGAGGACTAGAAAATTGGTTAGGAAGCCTCACCCTCCCCGCCCTCCTTACTTTCAGTCTATTCTCCTGACATTATTCCTTTGGTCACTGAATGGAGATTGTTTAACTGACAACTTTGGGAGCATCGTTTCTCTGTCCTATTGGACTTTTTTTTCCTCTTAAGGTTTTTAATTTTTTTTTTTTTTTTTTTTTTTTTTTAGTAGGGGTGGAAGTAGAAAGGGAGACAGGAAAGGGATTTATTACTAGCATTTTCCAAATCTTATTAGATCTTGTATATTTTTACTGGGATGTGGAACGGAGAAGTTGCAAGACACACATGATAAAAATAATAATAATAATAATAATAATAATAATAATAATAATAATACGATCTTTCCGAAAATTGTTAAGGAGCCAGGCAGGGTGGCGCATGCCTGACTGTAATCTCTGTACTTAGGAGGCTGAGACAGGATGATGCCATTTTCCAAGCCAGCCTCAGTAACCTAGTGAGACCCTGTTTCCAAATAAAAAATAAAATAGGGCTGGGGTGTAGTTCAGAGGTAGAATGCCCCGGGGTTCAATCCTCAGTACCACACACACAAGAAAATGAGTTAAGGAATGAGAAATGTAGAGTATCCTGGAGAAAAAGAAAAAGCCGGTAGTGAACGCAGTGACCTTTAAATAGAGAACCTGTGAATATGCAGAGGAGACCAAGGAGTGGAATAAGGAAGTTCACCTCTGGATCCTCATCGTCTCCCTCCACCCCTACGAATCCAGAACTTTGCTTACATTATCTCATTTAATTCTCCCACCACCCTCGGAGGAGGGTAATATTTGTAATTTCGGCTTTTACAGATGAGAAACTTGTACCTCAGAGGCCCAAAGTAAACTGCCTGAGGGCGTACAGGTAGTTAGGTGCAGAATTAGAATTAAGGGGCAAAGACGAATTCCTTGAGAATTAGTGTTTTTAAATTTCGATTAGTTACACAGGGAAGCTGGAGAAATTAATTACCTTCTGGGAGGATCTTTAGATTAGTAAGGAAATGATGTTAAACCCACAGAAAGACAAACCCATGAATTTTCTTGTTATCCATTATGCAGTTTGGGGAAAGTATGACATTTTGAGAAAACTGAACAGTGCTCCAATTCATTTTGCGAAGTTCTCTTTGAACTAATAGAACTACGAGATATAATTAGGCAGATGCCCATATTTTTCCGGAACCTTCTATCATTTGGCGAGGAAACTGAAGAGATTTTGTCTGCTTCAAAATTTGAAAACAACTTGAATTTTAGTTGGAAACTTGAGCAATAATCTGTATGATGGCATTTAAAAGGTATGGATAGGATACTCCCAACAAGTGACCACACCCATTGAGAATGTGCGCAGCCTTCAAATCTGACAGAGTTGGCTGAATCGGAATAGGAACGGTGTATAGGAATAGTGTCCCTGCCGCTGTGTGACCTCAGACAACTTCCTTAACCTCTCTAGGCTTCAGCATCCTCATCTGTAAACAAGGCAAATAGACCTTTGCAAGGCTGTCGTGCCATGAAATAAAATAGCATGGGTGAAACCCCTTAACAGAATGCCTGATGTGTAGAAGACGCTTAAAAGTGTTAGAACGTTGAGTGTGATTAAAGCAAGTGAGAGCAGATTTGGAGAGGGTGGGGAGAACCAGACGCCTGGCTAGAGAAAGGAAGTGCCACTCCGAGACAATCTTGCCTGGGGCTGGCTCTGCGGGAGAGATGGATTCTCGGGAGTGTGTGAATCTGCAGTGACTCTGGAAAGGACAGAGACTTCGAAAAGCAAGCAATGAAGTCTGAGAAGGTGGAGGAAAGTGACTAAGGAGAGTGACCCTCTGGCAGGCATCTTCTTGACCTTGAGATCAAACAATGATACATTAAAAAAAAAAAAAACCAAAGAGATCAAGGTTGCCCCCGTGTACTTTTTACATGAATGAATGAGAGTTAGTGGTCATCATGTAAATAAAATGCAGATGTTAACAAGGTGCAGTGGCCCACTGCTATAATCCCAGTAGGACTGGGAGGGTGAGACAGGAGGATTGCAGGTTCGAGGTCACCCTCAGCAACTTGGAGAGACCCTCAGTAACTTAGCAAGAACCTGTTTCAAAAGGAAAAATAGAAAGGAATGGGGGAATACCTTGGAGGTAGACTGCCTCTGGGTTTAATGCCCAAGTTTAAATATATATATATATATATAATGGTTTGGGCCTTATTTAATCCTAAGATGCTAAGAGAATTTTGTTTCTTCAGTGTTTTCTTTATGGAGATATTTTAATCATTCTTAAAACTAAATACACACAATTTTTTCCTAGCTATTATTTCCAAAAATTAGTTATTACTTTGGGGCTTGTGTTTGAATAAAACTGTGAAATAATGTTTTAAATAGTGCTATAAAACAATTCGTCAAGATATTTTCCTCAGGTGTTTTCTATCAGGTACAAGCAAGATTAATTCTAGAGATTTTCTCTTAAAATAGCAATTTATTTTTTGGTTATAAAAAGAATGCATGCTCAATGCTCAATTGCGGACATCTTAGTATAAAAAGAGAGACTGAGTTGTAATAAGAACCCCCTTATTTTTACCCACAGAGTTAGCCAGGGCTGGGGATGTAGCTCAGTGGTACAGTGCTTGCCTAGAATGTGTGTGGCCCTGGGTTCCCTCCCCAGCACCACTACGAAAAAAGAGGGGGAAAAAGGAGAAGAAAAAAAGAGGGAGAGAGAGTTAACCACTTTTAACATTTTGGTGCTTTCCTTCTAGTCTTTTCACCTTTTTTAAAAACCTTGGTATGAACCCATGATGTATAAAATTTTGTATTCTTCTTTTTATATTTATTTTCCCCATGTCAATAAAAACGATGTTACAGATCATTTTTAGTGACTGTCTAATTTTACATCATACCAATATAACATAATTCTCTATTGTTGGATGCTCGTGGGCTCGTTTCTGCTATTGTAAATTATGCTAAAATGAAAATCCAAGTGCATAAATCTTTAAATTTAAGACTACTTTGTACAACAGACCTATATACATGTCTTTTTTAAGGCTCTTGAAATATATTGTTGAATTGATGTTTAGTAGTTTGAGCAATTTTCAATCGTAGCAACAATACAGGAAGAGTGTCACTCTCTCTTAATGTCGCTGGTAGTGACTAATAGCAGTGCCAAAAAAAATTCTTTATAATTTGATAGACTAAAGAAAAGATTTTATTGTTTTATTTGTATTTACTTAGGACTACTGCCATTAAAGCATTTTGAGCTATTCATTAGCCTTTTCCTCTTTTGTAAATTATCTTTCAATGTCTTATTTATATTGAGACTGTAGTGCTTTTTAATCTATTTACATATACCCCTCAAATCCATCCTTTGTCATAAGTATGGTAATTTTTTTCTCCATTTTATTGTGGCTTTTAATTTTGTTCATGATTTTTATGTATAAAATTTAATAGTTAAGCCAGGAATGGCGGCACACATCTGTAATCCCACTATTTGGGAGGCTGAGACAGGAGAATTGCAAGTTCCAGAACAGTCTCAGCAAGTAGTGAAACTCTCATCAACCTAGTGAGATCCTGTTTCAAAATATAAATCAAATCTGGTTGGGAGTGTAGCTTGGAGATAGAATACCTCTGGGTTCAATCTCCAGTACCAAAAAGTAAATAAGTTTAGTTATTTAGATAGATACATCAAAACATTTCTTGATAATTTTTTCCTTTGTTTTATGTTGCTCTGCAGAAAATCCGATATTTGTCTTTTTCTACTTGTATTTTTTTATAATTTTTGTTTGTTTTTACATTTGACTATTTACTGCCTTAGTACTTCACTATAACATGAGATGAAGACTTCACTTTAACATGAGATGAAGACATGACCACCTTCCCTAAATAGCTAGGCAGTTTTTCCAATCCATCAACCCAATACCCGTCTCTATTGCATTGTCTTACTGTGCCTCCTACATCAGAGACCTGTTTTGGTTGATACAGATGCAGGGATGCTCTTGACCATACAGTAGTAAACAGCCAGGATTACATGGGCATCACCAATCAGAACAGGCACCAGTCATTCACATCAGGTTTGTCCAGAAAGTGCATCCCAGATGAGAACCAGCACTGCAAACATGACCTAAGTTTCTACTACTAACAAACAAACAAACAAACAACAACAAAAAGAAGTTTCTTTCCAAAGAAAGAGCTATATAATTGAACTTCATTTTAAAAGGGAACTCTCCTAGCCAGACACAGTATTACATGCCTGTGATCCCATATTGGGAGGCTCAGACAGGAGGATACAGGTTCTAGGCCAGCCTCAGCAACTTAGCAAGACCCTTGGCAACTTAGTGAGGCTCAGTTTCAAAAAAAAAAAAAAGAAAATAAAAGAGTAAAACTATCCAGGCTGGTGGTGCATGCCTATAATCCCAGTATTTTGGAGGCTGAGACAGGAGGACAGTTTGAGGATAAGCTCAGCAAGTAGTTAGACTCTCGTCAACTTAGCAAGACCCTGTTTCCATGTAAGAAATAAAATCAGGCTGGGAGTATAGCTTGAAGGTAAAATGCCTCTGGATTCAACCCCCAGTACCACAATTAAAAAGGAAGGAGGGAGGAAGGGAGGGAAGGAGAAAGAAACGGTAAACCAGGTATGATGGCGCATACCAGTAATCCCAGTACTTGGGAGGCAAGGACAGGAGGATATCAGGCTCAGTGCCAGTCTCAGCAACTTAGTGAGGCTGTCAGCAACTTAGCAAGATCCTGTTTCCAAATAAAATATAAAATAGGTCTGGAAGTGTCTCTGAGTTCCATCCTCAGCAACACACACACACACACACACACACACACACACACACACACACGGGTCGGGATGTAGCTAGGAGGTATTATGCCTCTGGAGTCAAAGCTCAGTACCAAAAAGAATAAAAAAAAAAAAAATAGGGGTAGGGGGTCTCTTCTCTAAGTTCCAATTTAGAGCTCTTGGAAATTAAATTAGCCCCAGTGTATTCATTCAACAAACATTAGTTAAGCCTCTACTGTGGGCAGGCACTTTTTTTTAGGATCTAGGTAGACACACACCATCTGTGTGTGTCCATCTCCCCTATCTAGCTTTCTAAGTGTATGTATATTGTCAACAAATGCGACTGAACTCTGTGAAATTCTTATTAAGTCGTAGTACTGGTTTCCTATTTTTTCACGTCACATTGTTCCTTCTTCATTAAAATAATTGTCGCTGTTCTCCATGATGCCCTCCTGGTCAGCTCACCCAGTCCTTACATGATACAAATCGCATCTGCCAGGAATTTCGTTGGCTTCTTTGAAAAGTTGGTAAGTGTTTGGTTTGCCCAACTGTTCCCCTAGATGTCTGCTCCTTAGAGAATTTGATATTTGCTACCTTTTTGAGGTGGCTTTATTTTGCATATCTTTCGGCATTTTCTTTTGTATGATAACAGTACCAGAAGGACGACCCAATTTTTTGCATTCTTCCTTTCCCTTTGCTTTAAAATAATTTAAATCACTTCAAGAGATAAGAGCAGTGAAGAAACTTTGTCAAATTCTTTCTGCAGTTAGGTTACCGGAATTTGGAAAGGAAGGGAGGAAATCGGGTGTTGTGCTTTTTCCCAAGCTGATACAGAAGGTCAGTGCTGTGATTCTGTAGACTGAGAGAGCCGGCAGTCCACCATGCTGTAGAGGAAGACCCATTGATTCACTGGTGCCCACCCAGAGAAGGCAGGGGCAGCGGGCAAGAGAATCTGACTTCTGGGATGAGGGGCTTGCTGGGGCATTTGGCCAAGGTTCTGCTTTGGATGATCTGTCACCAGGCAGAGCAAGGATGAGGAATTCAGGGAGCAGTAGCAACTCTGGAGCCTAGCAAGTGAACACCAACAATGGCGTGGCCAGGAGGGCAAGGCTCCATCCCAAGGGCTGGAAGGCCCCAGCTCCTCGCCATGAGGACCGGAAGACAAACAGCCCCAAAATGTCTGAGATTCAAAATTAGTAAAAAGAAAATATTGATGTGATAAAATCAGCAGAGACGAACAAGATTAGGTTTTCTGGCACTATGCAGAAGGAAACTCAAGATAAATATTTAATAGAAAAATACAGACACCAAGCTGGGCATGGTGGTGTACGCTTGTAATCCCAGCATTTGGGAGGCTGAGACCAGAGGATCCGGGTTCACGGCCAGCCTCAGCTACTTAGTGAGGCCCTCCACAACTTCGTGAGACCTTGTTTCAAAATAAAGAATAAAAACTAGGGCTGAGGGTGTAGTTCAGAGGTAGAATGCCCCTCGGTTCAATCCCTAGCACTGCAAAAATAATAATAATAATGATAATAATAATAATAATAATAATAACAATAATAATGCAGACATCATCTGAGGTTGGTTGACACTAGATTGATTCCTGAGCTTTGGTGTTCTGGTGGAGTGTCTACCCTGCCGTGCTCCACAGTGTAACTATTGTAGCTGGACTCATGCTGGTCCCTGAGAACTGGACTGGATCTAACTGGGGTCAGGTACAAACCCTGTTACAAAACAGCTCTGAAGAAAAATACTGATACCATCGCCAGCCTTCTTCAGTCAGCCCCTAGGAGGACTGAGAGGCCATTTCTCAGACTGCATTCCTTTCAGATAAATGCTGGCCTGGACAGAACTTGAGTTTGCTGTCCTCCTGAAACACAGTGATTTGCATTTAAAAAGTTTATGTCGTTCTTGGTTCTTGGTGGTTCGGGCCTTTGCTCCTAGTATTTGGAAGGCTGAGAGAGGAGGACCACAGGTTCCAGACCAGCCTCGGCAGTTTAGCAAGATCCTGTTTCAAAAATAAAAAATAAAAGGGCTGTGGATGTAGCTCAAAGGTAGAATGGCCTGGGTTCAATCCCAAGTGTGAAAGAAAAGTATTAGAATTCAAGAAAATATATATATATACAGCAGATATTATAATGGTTATATCTGGTTGGAAAAATAAGAGTGATTTTGTAGCTTGTTTGAAATCTGTTTCTCTAAATATTTAATAATGTTTAGGTGTTATATATGTAATAAAGAAGCTAAAATTTAGTTAATTTAATAAATAATATTTTGCCATTTCAAGGTAGCATAAGTTATTTAATCAATGTCTTTTAGCTTTGACATATAGGAAGTTTGTAATTTTTGTAATTAAGTAATATTTTGTGATTAGAAACACCACATTCTCTTCCAGGAGGGAGGGAGATGAAGACACCAGGGAGGAGTGGATAAAGGTTTTCAACTCTGTCAATAATGATTTATTGAGCAGGGTGTGGTGGCGCGCATTTGTAATCCCAGCATTTGGGAGGTTGAGACCAGAGGATCTGGGTTCGAGGTCAGTCTCAGCTACCTAGTGAGGCACTCCGCAACTTTGTGAGGCCCTGTTTCAAAATAAAGAAAAAAAATAGGGCTGGGGTATAGCTCGGAGGTAGAATGCTCCTGAGTTCAATCCCCAGTACCGCAAAAAAAAAAAAAAAAAAAAATGACTTATTTCTTACTCTAGATGCAGGGTACATGGGTGTTCATTACATTAACCTCCATAATTTTAAACTATAGTGAGAAATGATCTATATATTCTAAATATATAGTTGGTTATTTATTTGGAATAATTTGCTAAAAATAAATCTGGATAAAAATTGAAAAATATGTAAAGCTTTTTTTATATATATAATGCTATATTGTCCTTCAGGAAACTAGAAACAATTTATAATATCACTAGTAGCATTAGAGTGTGTTTTTGTTTTTGTTTTTGTTTTTATCTGATCTTTACAAACAATGGTCACTATCTTTGTGTGCTGGTGGGAGGGCAGTCCTGGGGATGGAATTCAGTGGCATTCTACCTCTGACCTACAACTCCAGCCCTTTTTTGCTTTTATTTTGAAACAAGGTCTCACTAAGTTGTTGAGGTTCTTACTAAATTGATGAGACGGGCCTTGAACCTGTGATTCTCCCGTCTCATCCACCCAAATACTGGGTTTACAGGAGTGTGTTACTGTTGAGGTAGCTTAGAAAGGAAATGTTAGGTAGAAGGAGGTGTCGGGAGGTTTCATAGAATTAGCTTTTTTTTAAATCTGGAGAGTTTTAAGCTAACTCCACCCCTTAGAAGTTTAAGTTCCACGCCCTAATCTCCGAAGTCCCGCCTTCACCTGCAACTTCCGGGCCCTATCTGACCACCTATTCGCCCACCTGAATCTGAGGAAGAGGAGGAGCGAAACCCTTAAAAGTCAGAGTCAAGACGCCGACTTCCTCTTCTTCCCTGGAGGCGCGCAGCGTGCCCTTCTCCTCCATGCCTTACCCCCTTCCCGCTTCCCGCTCCCTTGCCTTCCCTTCCCCTTTCTCCCAGTTTCCCTTTAAGTTCTTAAAATAAACCTGCCTATGTTGTTTCTGACTGGCAAGTGTTAAAATTCTTTTTTCCACGAACCAAGGACCTACGGATTTGGGGTTCACCGTACCCCATCACATTACCATGCCTGGCTTCATTACATTTTTTAGTCTCAGAAAAATATTATCCCCATTATATGAAACTTAATTCCTTTTATTAGTAGTAAGGAAAACATTTTTGTCTTTATCATTCATCCTTCTTTCTTGTGTATTACTTGCCATTTTATTCTATTGGTACTGGGGATTGAACCCAGGGACACTCTATCTCCAAGCTACACCTCCAGCCCTATTTTTATTTTGAAATAGGACTTCCTAGGTTAATGAGAGTCTCACTACTTGCTGAGGCTGTTCTCGAACCTGCCATCCTCCTGTCTCAGCCTCCCAACTCTGGGATTAGAAGCATGTGCCACCACATCAGGCTACTTGTCACTGCTTTTGCCCATTGTTCTGTCTGTTGAGCATCTTTTTATTGTTGATTTTTCTATATTAAGAATATTTTATGTGCCAGACGTGATGGCACACACCTATAATCCCAGCACTTGGAAGGCTGAAGCAGGAGGACTTCAGGTTAGAAGCCAATTTCAGTAATTTAGCAACTATTAGCAACTTAGATACTATTTCCAAATAAAAAATAAAATAATAGGACTGGGAATGTAGCCCAGAGGTAGAATGCCCCTGGGTTCAATTCCTAGTACAAGAAGGAGGAGGAGGAGGAGGAGGAGGAGGAGGAGGAGGAGGAGGAGGAGGAGAAGGAGATTTTGTGCAGATAAGCTGCCTTGCATTTTTGTATATGGTATTGTGATGTATGGGGTTTTTCATTTTATATAATGCTATATATAAAATTATCTTTTGTGATTTTTTTCCTTCAAAAGGCCCTATTCTCTATAATAAAGAAATACATACTTGTCTACAGTGTTTTTCTACCTTGTTGTTTTGTGTTATTTCAGTTAACTATCTAAGCTGTCTATGCATATGATGTTAGATTTAGCTATTTTTTCATTCAAATAACTGGACTGTACTATTTTAGCCCCCTCCTACTCTTTTCTTTTTTATATAATGTATGTTTTTCTTGCTGCTTCATTTTTCTAGTCTCCTTGGTTTGACTACCTGTTTCAGAAGAAATTTCAAATAATTGTATTAAGTTCCAAATACATTCTTTGGGGCTTGTTTTATTTTTAATTTTATTTTGGAGTGGCATTAAATCTACACCTAAGTTTGGGAAGAATTGGAAAACTATCCAATACGGATCCTTCCAATCTAGAAAAATGGTATAACTCTCCATTTAGCCAAGCTTCACTAACTGGTCTTCAGTTAAATTTTATCATTTTTTCACATATCTCCCAAACATCTATGATAAAATTTATTTTAGGTCCATATAAGACTTTAATATATTATTAATGCCATCTGAATAATTATTAGTAAAACACCTACATATTGATGAGGAAAAAACTACATATCCATCTTATACCATTCATAAAGGTAAAACTGAGATGAGTGAAACCTGTGTGTGTGTGTGCGTGTGTGTGTGTGTGTGTGCGTGTGTGTGTGTGTGTGCGTGTGTGTGTGTGTGTGCATGTGTGTGTGCGTGCGTGTGTGTGTGTGCGTGCGTGTGCGTGTGTGTGTGTGTGTGTGTGCGTGTGTGTGGTACCAGGGATTGAAGCCAGGGGCATTCTACCTCTAAGATACACTCCCAGCCCTATTTTATTTTTATTTTGAAACAGGGTATTGCTACATTGACAAGAGTCTCACTACTTGCTGAGGCTGTCTTCGAACCTGTGATTCTCCTATCTCAGTCTCCCAAGTACTAGGATTACAGGCATGCGCCACCAAACCTGGCAGGTGAAACATTTAAATGAAGAAAAAGATATTACAATAAAACATGGAGAAAGGCATTTAGATGGTTATTCTGAGGACTTTTCATAGCATAACAGTAAGACTACCACCCTTAAAGAAAAGGGGGAAATGGAAAAGATTTAAAAACGAAAAATTTTTAAATTTCCTATGGCAAAATACACCATAAGTAAAATAAAGACATTTAAATGAGAAATGCGTGCATGTATGCCTTTACCAGCGTGTATCTAACAAAGATGTTTGATTACAATGTACCAACAAAAATATATATATATACATAATATATGTATATATAGGTAAATACCTAAATATTAAAAGTACCTAGGCAAAGTATTTTTAGTATAGAAAGTATTTCTCCAAGTCAACAGAGAAATATGAAAAAGGAGGGGAGAACAAGAAAAAGCAATATATGGAAGAAGGGAAAACCAGCATTTGAAAGATGACAGTATCAGTTACAAGGAAATATTAAAGTCACAACAAACTGTTACTTTTCTTCCATTATGTTGTCATCAGTTTTTTGTTTTGTTTTGTTTTGGTGTGTGTGTGTGTATGTGTGTGTGTGTGTGTGTGTGTGTGTGTGTGGTACTGGAGGTTGAACTTAGAGGCATTCTACCTTTGAGCTACACCCCCAGCCCGATTTATTTCTTATTTGGGAACAGGGTCTCACTAGGTTGATGAGAGTCTCACTACTTGCTGAGGCTGTCCTCGAACCTGTGATCCTCCTATCTCAGCCTCTGAAGCACTGGGATTACAAGCATGTGCCACCATGCCCAACTCAAAGATATATATATATATTTTTTTTTTCGGTACTGGGGATTGAACTCAGGGGCATTCTACCTCCGAGATATACCCCCAGCCCTATTTTTTATTCTTTATTTTGAAACCGAGTCTCACTAAGTTGCAGAGTGCCTCACTAGGTAGCTGAGGCTGGCCTTGAACCCGGATCCTCTGGTCTCAGCCTCCCGAATGCTGGGATTACAAGCGTGCACCACCACGCCTGGCTCAAAGATATTAAAAAAAAAAAAAAAAATGATAATCAGTATTAGGAAAACATATATATACATATATATATATATATATATATATATATATATATATATATATATATATATATATATATAAACAGGTACTTCCACACAATGCTGTGAGATTGTGAGTTGATAGTGTCTTTTTGAAGGGCAAATTGTCCAATTTAATAAAATGCTAAGTGTGCCTGTGCCTGAACTTCGACCTGCCGATTCCATTTTCAATAATTATAATAATAAATTGCCCCAAACAATGTACAAAGATATTTGTCACAGCATCATTTGTGTACTCATGGCAGTATTGCTCACAATTTTGAAGAGAACAACAACAACAAAAATGATCTGTGTTTGTGCTAAGAGAAGAGCCAAGGAAGCTGAATTTTGAGCAAAGGAGTAACAAACTCATGTTAGATATTAAACTCTCTTTGAATATTGAATATTTGAAATAATTCCTGCTCTGAAAGTGTTATTTCTCTATGACATCACTGGATTAAACTTACTAATATTTTACTTAGCAAACCTTCTCATCTATCCTGAAAATTAAGATTTTAAAACATTTTAATATAAAATCATGATATAAATCATCTTGCTAAAATTCACTATTAGTTTTTTTTATCTCATTTCAGCCTTTTTAAATGTTTGTTTGTTTGTTTGTTTGTTTCTAGAGGGAGAATAGTCCTACTCTCAGCCAAAAACAAAAAAAAAAAAAAAAAAAAATTTTTTTTTTGGACTGCTAGGGCTTGAACCCAAGGGGCACTCTACCTCTAAACTACACACCCAGCCCTATTTTATTTTATTTCTTTTTTTTTAGTTTGGAAACAGTGTCTCACTAAGTTACTGAAAGCCTTGCTAAGTTGCTGAGGCTATCTTCAAAAGTGTGATCCTCCTGTCTCAGCTTCCCAAATACTGGGATTACAGGTGTGTGCCACCATGCTCAGCTAAATATTTTATTTCCCCACTTCTCACAGCTAAGTTATCAAATAGTTCAGACCCAAGACTTGTAAGTTGGTGGCAACTTCTGAGAAGGCATTCTAAAGCAGCTGGAAGATATAACCATTTCCCATTTTCCCTTTTTCTCCCTCCTGCCTGACTGTGACTGTTATGGTTGAAACCCCCAGTAGTTATCTTGGAGGATAAAGTAACCTTGAGAATGGAAAGAAAATGGCGGAGGAGAAAGACAGAAAAAGCCCTAATCTTTAGTGCTGCTTTTGTGGAGATCATGTCTGTACTTCTATTAAGTGTGCAATGCTTTTTATTTAGTTTGCTAAAATGATTGCTCTCCTTCATAGTTTAAATCATCTGGAAATCTTGATAGGCATGCCTTCTTTGTCCAATTTAATTTTTATTCCTCTAGTTAACCCATTAATGAAAAGTCTTTAATTATTCAGCTGACCATATTCCACTGACTACACCATTTATCTAGCCAATATTTTATATATTTTCCCCTGAGGTAGAAAGACACTACCAATTTTCTTACTAAAGAGAGTCTAGATTTTTAAAAATTCTCCACAAATCTCCCTGTGGTGTAACAAAGAATTTGTCTGGTCTTTGTCCCAGGGTCCTGGCAGGTTGCTTCAAAACCTTAGAAATTTCCTGAGTGATAGGAGTATCTTTATGCTAATGAGGTGACTCACAGTGGACTCCCAGATAGCTTTCGGCTGGGAGTTGGTCACCAGAAGGACTAACCACACTGTTTTAGAGGACTGAACCTTTTAGCTGCCTGACCTCCAGAAAGGGTGGGGGACCGGAGATTGTGTTCAAGCACATGGCCGATGATTTACTCACACATGCCTGTGGAATGAAACCCCAAGAAAAGCTAGAGCCCGGTGGAGTTTCCTAGTCAGTGAAGACGGTGATGTGCCAGGACAGGAATAGTCCCTGCTCCGAGGGTGGAGAGCCTGGAAGCTCTGTGCTCCTCTGAGGCTTGGCCCTGTGCGCATCCTTTGTAAGGTACCTGGACTAGTAAGCATAGTGCTTTCCTGAGTTCTGTAAGTCATTTTGAATTACTCAACCTGAGGGAGGGGCAGTCATGAAAATCACCCAGATTGGAGGACAGTTTGTCAGAGGAATGGGCAGCCTGGGAGACCCCACTCACCACTAGTGTCTGAAGTGAGGGCAGTCGTAGAGGGACCTAACTTCAAGTGGTTAGCATCAGAATAGTATTGTAGTATACACAGTTAGTGCCTGAGTAGTAACCAAATTAGAAATCTAGAAAGAAGAAGAAAAAGAGGAAGAGGAAGAGGAGGAGAGAGGGAGGGAGAGTAAAGAAGGAAGGGAAGAGAGAGAGAGAGGAAGGAAGGAAGGAAGGAAGGAAGGAAGGAAGGAAGGAAGGAAGGAAGGAAGGAAGGAAGGAAGGAAGGAAGGAAGGAAGGAAGGAAGGAAGGAAAGAAAAGAAAAGAAATTGGCTTGTTTGGCTTGCTTGTTTCTTGCAAGCCTATCATAGCTCCTACAATTACACTTTATCTATTTATTTTTTATTTATATTTTGTGTGGTACTGGAGATTTAACCCAGGGGCATTCTACCTTCAAGCTACAGCCTCAGTCATACTTTTTAATTTTTATTTTGAAACAGGGTCTCACTGGGTTGATGAGTCTCGCCACTTGCTGAAACTGTCCTTGAACTTGCAACCCTCCTGTGTCAACCTCCCAAATACTGGGATTACAAGTGTGTGCCACCATGCCTGGCTACACTTTTTTTTTTCTTAATTAAAATAAGTCACCTATTAATGATATACTATGCAATTTTATTGGGAACTTTCTTCAGTCCTACCACTCCACAGCTTGCAAAACTCTATCATTTCACAAAGATTTCCAACTGATGTGCAGATGTCAAGTCAATTTCTTTACTTTGTAAGAAGCTTGAAATGACTTAATGTGATTGGATGACCTTTTCCAAATTCTTAGTTTTAGTTCTCTGACAACATTTGCTCTAGTTTGCTCTAGTTCTCAGGATGATTGTTGAATAGATAGGGACTTTTTAAAAAAATATTTTAATGGTTTGCCTGAGACAGGGATTCTTAACCAGATGATTGGTTAAGATGGCAATGTTTGAGATGTTTTTTATTGTCACCGCTGGGGACTGGAGTGCTACCAGTCTACAATGGGTAGAGGCTAAATTTGCTGCTAGACATCCCACAGTGCTAGGAAGGCCACCCACAGCAAAGAATGACCTTGTCCGAAGTGTCACACAGCTAAAGATGAGACACCTTGCATTAAGTTTACTTCAAGAGAATGAGACAGCCAGGTGTAGTGGTACTTGGGAGACTGAGACAAGAGGATCGCAGGTTTGAGGTTAGCCTCAGCAATATAGTGAGACCCTGTTTCAAAAAAAAAAAAACAGGACTGAGGGAAGTACTTAGAGGTACAATGTCTCTGGGTTCAACCTCCAGTACCAAAAAGGACAAGTAGGGACTCAACCCAGGTCTTTACAACTACAAAGGCTGCTCTCAGAATGACCCCACGTTTTGTCTTTAAATGGTCTCAGCTTTAGTTTATTTGAAGCACTTTTACCTTTGTAACAGAATTTTCCCTTTGAGATCCTCTGACTTTCTCATAGTCTTTCTTTTAGAAACTTTGGCCAAGGCATAGTATTCTTTATTTCTTCAACTTCTTGAAATTTGTTTTTCTAAATTATAAGATGCCCAGGCTCTTCCTGATTATGCCCCCAACACGTTAAATCTTCTTTCCCCCAAAGTTTCCAAAATTTCCATATCATCCCATGTCGGGGGCCTAGCCCGGCCGGAAAGACCCCGCCTCTAGATGGCGCCTGGCAGAGTACCAGAAGTGGCTGCAGGTGGTATCATTCTAGGGCTGCACCACGCCAGAGCACATGCACCAGCACGCCCGGCTCGTGGCCGGCCCAGGTGAGAGCTGTATGAGACGCCTCGTGGCTTAGGCCCTGTGTGGCTTTAAGAGCCTCCACCTCTCGCATGTAGAGAGAGGTTGACTGGGTTGTTGTTGGAGTAGGTTGCTGGAGAAGTTCTGGGAGGAAAGGTTGTTGGTTGCTAGTGGAAGGTGGATTGCTGGAGAGAGGGGTTATTGGGAGTCTGTTGGAAAGGCACTATTTGGAGAGACGGCTTCTGTGCTGTGTTTGTTACTGCTTGTGTAGTGCCCTTGATCCCAGAGAGAGAGGTATAATAAAGAGAGGTTTGAATCAGCAACATT